>CABFWO010000636.1:154674-187338 GCA_902155825.1 Timema genevievae | reverse complement strand
CCGCCCCCCCCCCCCCCCCCCCCCGACTACGGCCTTGATTCATTGAACTAAGGAAGGTTGAGTGGAGAGGTGAGATACGTTAGATAAAGTTTCAGTCCGAGCCACCAGAAGCTCGATCAAAACGAACCTTCAGTGAGATGGCTGTTAGATAAATTTGTGCTTGTAAGAATTCGATTCGGAAAGGAGGAAGTGGTTGGCATGACCCTGCTTTGATCTCATGGTGGCACATGTTAGCCATGACTCTCTCCGGTCAGGGGTTGAAGTCATTCATGTTAAAAACACCCCTATTTCAACCCTTGGGACTCTTGGAACTAGTGAGCCGACCAAAGCTAAGACTTGAAGCGATATTTAACTCACCTAGCGACCAAAACCAGAGGCACGGACGACTCCTTGCATAGTTTTTGCCCGGCATCTTAATAACCGTCTGTTTTTTCCTTCACTAAAGGGGTTGATTTGAGAAATTTATTTACTTATTTCCTGTAGGTCTACATAATCTTTAGCTCGAATTATAACCACTATATTTCGAGACCTATTTCCTTTTCTACTATTCCTCTAGATATCATTATTATAGTATATTATTTCTAGCTATATAGAAATGAGTTTACTTAATACTAATACTATATACTATCATATAACCTGAACTGACAGTAAGACTCGATGCTAAAAAAAAACTATGTACTAATCTAACTAAGACTAATGCATTTTTATGCATTTACACGTGGGGATGCCACACGTTTTCTTGGTTGACCTCCGGGATGCTTTTATGGTTGGGATTGTTCTGATATTGGGAGAACTGGTTGAACCCTAGGCTTCTTCTGTCGGCCTACTGTCTTTGTCGTTCTTAATTTAATCTCTCAATGTAGTCTTCGCGTTCCTTGAGTAAGATTTTCGGGGTGACTTCCTCGAGGAGTTTCAACAGGACGCCATCAAGTAAGATGTCGTAGAATCAGCGTCCATGAAGAATGACTTTTTACTGGTTCCTCAGATGTTAGGTGTTACCACATTCCCAAACAACGTATTCAGCTTTTACCTCCTCTCCGCAGTCACAACTTCACGTCTCTGTCAGTCCACGGTCATGAAGAAGCGCTTTGTGCAGACTTTGTCCTGTTTTGTAGTGCACAAGTGCCTGTTTATACTGCAGGTGTTTGAGCCTGAGACCTTCCTCTTTACTCGGAAACATGTCGAAGGCCCGCCTACCATGTTCGCTCCTTACCCAGTTGTTTTGCCAATCTTCTTGCAGGCTTCTTACCATCCCCACCGACTTTAACACTCTGACCCTGGCCAGAGCTTCTACTCGGTGGAAGTCCCGTTTCTCCGGCCAGTACATTGCGCCTCTCCATAAATATGAGAAATCAAGAATTTAGAGAAATTATACGTGCATTAGCGTGGAGGAAGAATGGAAAATTAAGAGAAAATACCATAAAAAATACCAAGCCAGATTTCTAATTTCGATCTTTCCATCACAAAAATAAAAAAACTATCTTGATGCCTTACTCAACGTACCCACCGATTCGCTTACGACCTATTCGCGTTTCTTTATTTTCGTGAATATTGAGATGGATCAACTTGCACTTTATTAGCAGGTCATTATATCAGCATCCCTCGCAGTGGTGTCCAAGAAGCCCTAGGCGTTGTATTGGCATTACTCTTGGGTTACCGCTAACGTGGAGTTCAGAGTTCCAATCCATGGTGATTGTTCAAATAGGACCTATCACTCTCACTTTCTAACTATCTGCTCGAATTACTGCGGGTGTACTTATCTCTCTATCCTCTTTTACTATTAGATTAATTTTTAAATAACAAGTATGTAAAAAGGAATCAAATTAATAATTAGTTATCTCTTTCTATTACCTGCATTGGTGATCAACCAGATAAACGTGACAATCTCGTCTGGTTAGATTTGCCGATGACGGGGAGGCAGAGGTTCATTTCCAGTCTGGGCCTAAGCCTACTGGGGATTTTTTCTAGAACGGTTTCCAGATCTTCCTTCATGCCAATGAAGGTACATTTACCCTAAATTGCACCTCTTCTTCTTTACACAATCAGTGTAAACACACGGGTAATCCGAACGGGAAGTTAGACGTGAATCAGGTGAATCAAAAAGTTGTTTCATACGGAATCCATTGTTTTTAAAAATGCTGGTTTGTGTAAAACCTTACAGAAACCATGTGGTATAATGTAGCGGCATATCTTGAACTCATTACTGAAAATGTGACAGCTCCAAAGATCATAAAACTTAAATAAAAACACATTCATAAGAGTCGGTTTCGTTGAAAGGTCTTTCTGAAGTCACCGAATCGTGGATAACGGCTTCCTGAAGATAATCACGTGTTTGCAATCCTTGTTACACAAGAACTATAGCCACATGGAAGGCTGTGTTAACATATCTGGGTTAATGGCTATTAAATTTTATTACTAATGATTAGTGATTGTTAAAGTAGGCCTAAGGCAGGGGTATTCAACCCGCGTCCTGCCAATTTTTTTTTTTTTTGGCGCCCCAATACATATTTTTCAACTTAACAAATTTTATAGCTACAATTTAAAAAGCTACATCATTTCTTTAAAACTCTACACCCTTATGGAATGATTCCTAAAAAATATTAATTTGTAAGCTTTTATTAAAAACAAGCTGGCGTAATCGAACTATACTGAGCAAGCGGCCGCCGTTGTTAGCGATAATAGTGCCAACATTTGCTAATAAAGGGTGCCATGCATGTGCTCAGCACAATGAAACCCTCCAACCGCTAATCTCAGTTTTCTAGACCGGATATATTACTTATTTATTCAAGTAGCCATACTAAGCTATAGTTATTAGTGACGTGAATGTTACACAATAATTAAAATTGGAAATAAGGATGTTTTATGAAACTGTACCATTAAAACTTGACCTTAAATATTTTATGTCTCATTTTAAAAGTCTTAAACTTAATTTGTTTTGTTAATAGAATTAGGATTAGGCCTATATAAGAATATAAATACATTAACACTATAAACTTATTCATATTTAGGGTTTATATCAAATGTATAAAACTATATAAGGGAGAATACGTGGTCCTTAATTCCTATGACGATTAAAATTGATCAGCAGTTCAAAAAGAGGCTGTAGACCCTTGGAATAAAGAATTATGCAGTGACAAAACATATAAAATTCACGTGTTATTTAATTTAGATAAGGGCATTTAAAGTGCACATTTTAAAATCGTAGCTATCTCATCACATGACTTACAGCCTAACCTAACACATGACACCTATTAGCTACGGATGTGTGAGGGATGACAGTATGATTGAAGGCATTTCTAGAAAATACAAGTAGTTTTGATGGGAAAAAATAGATACACCTTCTTGAATTTGAAATTATTGTTGAATTATTACTGTAACTTAATTTTAATATATTATTCCCCTAAAAATAAACTCATGTATTTATTTAGTTAAGTAATAATAATTAAAGAAGGTTAAGTTAGGTAATTAGAATCTATGTTGAACTAATATTGAGTAAACTAATTTAGTTAAGTAAAAATTTAAATTCTAGTTGCATTCATATTTTACCTTGCATTTTAGATAATTTTAAAAAAATTTCAAACTTTTTTCTCTCCTAATAGTCACTGATACCTTTACTGGTAGAATTTTAAATTTGATCATTTTAACTAAAACGTATTATTAGTTTTACTTTACAGGGCAAAACCTGATTATAAGCTATTTTTCACAAGACCCGGTGCATAAAACTGAGATTAACGGCCGTAGAGTTGGTTGTGTTGACCACATGATACCTTCTATCCACAAATGTTGGCACTATCGTAGCTAATGGCGGCAGCCGCTTGGTCAGTATAGCTCGCTTGTGGACTCATGAAATGAAGTTTTCTACTCACTTTTATTATGGAAGCATTCTATGATAAATAAATTTAGGCATATAAATATTAAACTACTAAAAAAATTGGCGAAACTGTTTTTACATTCAAGCATTGTTTGTAAAGATGCCAGCTTGTTCTATTTGGATAGGTTTGATTTGATCTATTCTGTATTAGACATAATATGTAGTTCCTATAATATTATTTATAAATGAATTACATTTAATCAATATTTAATGGCTGATTAAAGAACAGATTATTTTTTATAATTTGAGTAGTATCAGATAAAAAATTTAATTAGTTTGATTGGTGTTCAAAATATTTTAAAACACAAAAATTTGAAGAAAATCAGCAACACCCTTTTTGCAATAGACACATATATCTACTAAAAAATAAATAATACTATGGATGCCATCTTGTTTTTACCTTAGCCTCTGTAAAATAAGGAATATTTATCAATATCATTGTACTCAGTTTAAAACAAAACAGTTTTTTGTATTTGATAAAGGCCGAGTACTTTTAGTTATTATATATCTGCAGATATATTCATCACGCACCGTGATAGTATATAAAGATTAATTAACATAAAGTTTTATTTTTAAATAGATCAATTATTTTTAGGCTTTATAGAACACATACATTTATACATACACTAATAAGACAGATCATATACAATAAACTTTTTTTTTAGATTGGAGAATTAAAAAAACATTTTCTTCAGCATATTGAAATAAAGCATTTTCTGTTTCACAACGCTCTCTTTATTTTTCATGTAAATAAAAAAGTGTGGAATGCGAAATAATTTAAATATATTTTACAATATAGCATATCTAATAATGGTAAATTTAATGTAAGTAGTTTCTATTTATTGAATAATTTATGTTGCTGTACAGTATTTGAGCCTTTTGTAAAATGTAAAGTAGATCTATAATAATGAGCAATAGAATTTTTTTAGTAAGGTTTAGCTAAAAAATATATAAATTAGCACCCTATGCCCAAAATAACATCTTAAAACAATATTTCTTGATATTTGAAAATATGGAAGAGTATTGTAATCGTGGCAACTAAGTAGGTATCTGACAAAAAGTAACCGAAACTATTTTCATGTTTTCATACGGTCTGCAGCGGTCACTTTGTCAAATTCCCAGTACATTGTGAGAGTGACGCCTTACGGCCACCGAGGCAGGTTATATGAAATAATTTAATACATATTTTCAAGCTTAGAATACTCAAAGATAAACCTTTTATCTACGATGTACCGATAGGTTTCTTAAGCGATCGACTGAAAATTGCCGTACTAACGACCGGTTGTCAACCCCTGCTCTACACCTTGAAAAGCAATTTTTTTCTTTACTAATTAAGAACCATAAAATTCATATCGCACTAATTAGATTGCTGTCGAATAGCTGTAATCACATGATTTAATTAACCTGTTCTATTAAACGTTTTGTAAGGCATTGTTTAGTACGATAATATTATGGTTAAGCTTTTGAATTTATAGTTAATTTATAATTTCACATTGTCTTGGGGAGATGCAATGAATTGTAATTGCTATTATGTAATTTGTCTGCTTATCCATCAGCATTACTGCTTCTATGACAAAATACAATGATCCCAGTGTCATAATTAAACTTAGATTACTGGTTTATATAATGTTAACACTGGTATTTTTTCATCGTTCATTACTATTCAGGTATACTATCAGCATTTAGTTACACTAAAAGGTAGGAATGAGAAGGGAAAACGTGAAAGTAAATGTATCCGCTTTTGAGTTGAAGGAAAGTAATATAGTGTACAGTGCACCGCATAGCGGCACAGACTTTATTATCCCTTTACCTAAAATTGGAAATATTTACTTAAAACTCGTAAGATATGTAAATGAAACTAAACATTGTGTCAGAATTTAAAAATGAGCATCACATTTTACCAAAAATCATAAATGAAGCAATATAACAGGGCACTCTGCTTGAATGAGCACCGAGAAAATTAAGCTTAAAAAACTTGAATCCTGGGAACAAGATCTTGTCAGGCAGTACAACTTCTTAGATCATTATAGTCATATGTGATTGTTTAAGAAATTATGCGCAGTTCATTGTCTTCAAATCAGATGAACTCTACGACAAAATTTAAAAATTGAAAGGGAATTTATTGACGAAACGGAAATGATAGTTAAAAGAAAACTCCCCGATGGAAGAAGAATTTCTGGAAGATAAAAGTTCAAAATTGAAATCTATTTTGTAATCTTGGATAAACTTTATGCAGAGCTCGAAGGAAGAAATCTTGCATACGCTGAAGTGTGCAACAAATTAGGATTTTTAACCCAGACACAGAAAAAGTTCAAGTAAATGAAGAACAGAAAAAAAAACAAGAAAAGAGAAATGAAAGGAATATATAAATTCATTGAAACATATTCTCACGACATTGAACTATTGATGAAAGATGAATGGTTGTAGTTTAAAGCATATATGAAAAATAAATATTTTTTTCCCCATATTTGTGAGGCATTTAAAGTGCACTTTATGGGCCAATTGATTATATCAGCACAAGACTTATAAACTAACTTATATCTAGAGCCAACAACACCCAGCTCCCATTCATTAATTCATCACTGGGAAAAGGGAACCACATATTTCACTATTGACAAATTTTTAGACCATGCCAGGAATCGAATCCGGGACCCTTAACTCAGTAGATAGACAGGATAACGACTGAGATAAGGTTTTGGACGATAAAAAAAATTGTTAGTGATAGATCTCGTCAGAGTAAAATTACATGAGCAAAATTGGGTTATTCGATGTGTTCCCCAATGTATATATTGCTTTAAGATTATATCGCACCATCCCTGTGACTTATTGTTCAGCAGAACGGTCTTTAATTAGCAGTTTCCCTACATGCAAGTGCGGGTATATTTCCTCTATATTCTACCTTCGTTTTCACTACCCCATTAGTGAACTTAGATTAGAGTACCCTGGACGGGTTAGATGTGGAGGGTGAAAACAAAAACATAACAATATGTTGCAAACTACCATCTAAAGATAAAACGAAAAAACATAAAAGTCAGTTTCCAGTGTAACAGATCCAAATCGAAACATGGCCTCTTGGGTGTTCAAAATGCTCACCCAACTCGTCCAGTTAATAAGTCGTCGTCTTTGTTGTTGGTTTAGTACTTCAAAAGAAATCATAATAAATCACTAAGTTTATTAGACAAACTAAATAACCCAAAAGAAAAGTACCTTAAAATCATTAACTCATTCTATAAGGTTGGAACTACAAAGTTGAATATTTACTAACAATTTTTCAACAGTAAAAAGAGAGTCTATTTCTTTTCGAAATACTGAACATTTCCAAGCAGACATCTGGACATAATAACTGGAATTGGACTTCCATTGATGCAATACTTAGGCTATTGTAGTTAAGGAGGCTGCCTAAAGGAAAGCTTGGATGCATTGCTGACGTCCAAAACAGCTCTATTTAAGGGGTCCGCCTAGGTAAGCGACAATTTGCCGCACAGACGTTCAACTCTAATGCAATATTTAGTTCTACAATGCGTTATTTCAAAATATTATTCACGCCAAAATGAGGTAGAAATATTTCACCAGGGGCCTTTTTAATTAACAACCGTAAAGCATGAGTGTTATTAAGAGAAAAAAAGTTAAAATGTGACATTCACTCATTTTCAACAACTTTTTAAGCATATTTGTGGGGCTATGGGAACTATTCTTGTTGAAAAAGGGCTCTAAATCTATCCTTCCTCTAATAATTACAGTAATTTTTTGATAGTCTCCCAATAGAAAATTTTAAGATATTTGAGAACTAGCAGCGAGCTTTTTTCGTTACTTTGAAATAGGAAGTTTCGTGGTTTTCTTTCCTCTCTTTCTTATTGACATGACTAAGGATGGTTGTAGAGGAAGAGCGAAAGGGAGTATATGCATAGCCAGATTAGAGAGGTAGTTCAAGAAAACGACAAAGACTATTGTATTGTAAGCCATGTGGTCTGGCAGCTATTTATACTTTCTAGCTGACAGAGGGGGCCACCTTAAGAAGTGATTGGTCATTTCAAAATATGGTTCAAGCCCAAATTTAGGTGAGAGTTATCAACGTGTTCCTATAAATTATAATTTAAAAACATTAATATGTGAAATTATCATAATATTCTCGAAGATCTTTTACGTGAAATGTCTCAGCACTGAGATTAAAACAAAGTAAATGGTCATAAACAAATATCTATCTATGTTATCAAACAAATAAAATCAATACAGAATACTCTTAGATAATTGATGATTATTTAAGTGGTTTTGATACTTCATAACTGCCATTCTCATTTAAAAAAATCACAATGAGAGTATATTTCCCATCAAGTAGGTGACATCTTTAAAAATATATGTCCCTATACTAAAATATTTTTGCTGAGTCGTACATAGAGAACCGTCTTAAAATTCAAGATATGAGAGTTACTTCAGCTGACAGTAGTGACATCGTAAATTTTATTTCCATTAGTCTAGCTCAGCACAATTATGTTCAAGCTTTTTCTTCTTTTTTTTCTTTGCTTAGTCTAATATATTACCTAGTTCGTGGTTGAAAGCATTGAGGAATTAAGCTTAGGAGTGCGTTTCAGCCAAGGCGACTCATTTTTATATTTATTTGATTACAAATTAATTTAAAACGGATTTTAAAAACCATCAACTAACTCTAAAACAATAATACTCCATTTATAAAATTACGTTGAAAATTATCAGCACTTTTAAAAAAAACACTCCATGGCGTCAGCCCGCAATAGCGCTATACCAACCAAGCGGCCGCCGTCTGCTGGCGGAGGTAGTGTTAACTTCTGAGGGTATAGGGTGTCAAGTGGTTAGCATAACAAACCCTACGGTCGTTAATCTCACTTTTTATAAACCGTAGCAGCTACTTTTCCGTTCAATTAAGGATATATTACCGAGAGAAAATATTTTCTTAAAAAGTCAATGCTTGTTATTTTCTTTGGATTAAAACTTTTGTTTGCATTTTATTTATACGTAACGCTATTCCAAACAATTATGAAAACACAAATAACCATTTATTAAAATGTTATCAATTTTTACCACCAAAAACACATGTTTGTATTTTCTATTGCCAGCCCTGTTCATTCACACGCACCTAAAAATGGGTTCAAAGAATAACAACTACTGTTTTAGTTTATGACCGAAACATGTGACCATATTTTGAATTTTACTGCCTATGTAAATATTTTTTAACATCATTTTATTCTTTTAAGCTTAATACAATTATTTGCTCACATCTTTGATTTATGTGATTTATGTGTGTACGTGTTTATTTATTGAATATTCTTAGTTTCCCATTATGTTTCAAACTAAATGGTTTTATTCCAGATAAGACACTAATCTTCTAAAATAAATATTAAAATATTTTATATAATTTAGTAGTTGTGGGGACCTGCTTAACCTAACACAGCATCTGCTACCATTAAACATCTTCACCTTTACGCCAAGGTTAAATCCTTACACACATAATGATTTATGTTTTGTATTGTCTGCTAGATTTATAGTCGATCTTTCTATCCAAAATCCAAGGAGAAGGGATGAGTGTTTATAGGTCTATCTACGAAAAAAACAACTCTTCTTAAAATAACTAAATGTGTAACTGCCCAAAGACTGTAATAAACTCGAGGCTTTTGTTTAAACTCAGCAATCCTATTGAAGACAATGACAAACACGTTTTTAGAACCTCGAAGTTATAACATGAGAATTTTCTGGTGTTTGGTCTCTTGGTAGCTGTGGTTCAAGAGGCAACTCTCAGAATTTTCCGCTTGGTAAACGAATAACAAAAGAATTTTTTTTTGCCATATATTTGTGTAAGTATGAATTATAAATCATTCTTTGCGTCTCTCATTCTTATGTATCAAACATTCAAAGCACGCTCTTTTAATTAAAGGAATACCAAAAAAAAGTTTGTGTCTGTGGCACAAGTTATCGTAATGTGACCTAATTAAAAAAAAAGCTCAAATTATAAAGTGACTCAACCGACATAAATCAGAAACAAAAAATATTATTCTTATTTTTTCATGTAGGATTACATTTTTTTTTAGTAATAAGACTATCCAAGGCGTCAAACTAATCTACTAGTATATAAATGTTGCTGGGTTTACTGAGGGTATTTTTTCCTGAATGATTTTTCACACAAATGGAGGTATGCTTCCTCTAAAAAATGTTACCTTCCTCATACCTACACCATTAGTGTAAATGTTCCGAAATCTTGAACGGGTATTAGAACGCGGTGCACCAAAACAAATAATCCAAAGTCGTCGGATAAAAGAGAATGGCTTCACAAGCAAATGATTGAAGAGGGTAAGAGAAAATATTAGTTTGAAAAACAGCTCTCCTTGCAGGTGGATTTATCCCAACCTGACGAATAAATTTCAAATACACCATCCAAATGGCAATGTCTTCACGCGTCACAAAAGTTCATCAAACATCCGTTATTTTTTCATGACTAAAGAAGAAAGAGTTGGTGGGGGAATTTATAGCCGGAATGCTCCTAAATATAATTAAAAGTGCTTTAAAAACAGAAAAAATAGTATTATAGCATATTATAGACTTGTTTATTAGTAATTATACAATATATATTAGAATTATATAATAATATATTATATTACGTTTAATTAATACCCCAACCCACACCGGAAAAAGCATTTACGTGAAGAGGGAGTGGAAAATAAATGATGAAAACCACCCTCAGTAGAACCAGCCGGGGTTTGAACCTCAACCTCCCTAGTACCGACAAACCAGAAAATACGTGATTTACATTTTTATAGATTTTCCTGCCACGTATTTCTAATGTCCCCCCCTCCCCCCCCCCCAGCGACTAACGAATCATTTGGATCGTACAGTACAGGTTTACATTAGTTACGCAAATAGAATAGACATGAGGAAGGTAGCACTTATATGAAATACACTCACATTTGCATGTAGGTGGAGTGGGCGAACCATTTAGGAAAACACATCGTAGGTACATCCGGCAAGGTTTCAAACCTTGATCTCCCTGACACCAGCAAACCAGACAAAATGAGATTATAACTTAGATGACACGCGTAATTTAATGTCAATCTCATATTGACTGGTTTTTCGGTGATCGGGAGATCAAGGTTCAAACCTAAGCTGAGTCTACTGAGGGTGTTTCTTCTTAATTGATTTTCCACTCTCCCTCAAACAAATGTGGGTATATTTTTCTAAATTTCACCTTGCTCATCCCTTTTCAAATAGTGTAACTAAATGCGTATACCCTTGACGGATAATGAGAATCAGCGCAAAAAAAAAGTCTATAAAGTAAAGAAAAATATAATAATTTCATTAAATATTTATATTATATAACTTGTACCAGTTATTCTGCGAGTAATGTTTTCGAATACATTTCCAGGAGAAATAAGCTATATCTCAAACAGAGCCTATATAGATTAATGTTAGTATTACAATACTTATTACTAAGAACCTATGTTTTTTTTTAAATAAGTGTTGTCTTAGGTTAGATTATTTTGTAAATAATGTAATACTATTATTTGTTCAAATAGTGTACGTTAAGTGCTTTAATTATACTAGTAATCATAAAAAGTGTATTCAAAATAATTTGAATTTTCACAGCTTATAATTATAAACTTTATCGCTGGCCTTGTAATTAAAGTAGAACTAAAATAATTTGGGTGAAATATGTTTAGCTAATATAAAACCTATGTTTATTCTATAAGGCCAAAATATATATTTGGTTGTTTTGGATGCGCTCTCTAAAAAGGGGCATATATCTTTATATTCAAAAACTTACTAACCCAGGATTTCACTTCTAAAACTAGACACCTTATACTAGCGTTACAGAAAGCTACAATTTGAGGTAAACCACCCACATACTAACATTAACAGGACTTTTGAACACCACCGAGATATTTGTAATATTCATAGACATAGCTCGTTTTCTTCTTTTTCTATTTTCTTCTATATATTTATATATATATATAACTATTCTATATATAATAGATATAAACATATCATATATATATATATATAAAATATATAATCTACATAAATATAATTATAATATACATAAATGTAAATGTCAATATAAATATATATATATACACATCATATATCATTTTTACAATAGTGCATTAGTTCCTCAAACAGTTAAATGGTTCATAAACAAATGTTTCTTTTAAATCTATGTTTATTACACTGGTTATTATTTAAGTTTATGAGCTAACATTTTTAAAGATTAAATTCACGATTATTATTATTATTTTGTCTATTGTAAAAAACTGTTTATTTTATATAATATATGGTTATAATATAATAATGATGAAGTGTAATGTTTTTTTTATAGGAAAAGAGGGGGAAATATTAAAAAAGGGCATCTATATATTTATTATCTTTAAGTCCAGTGACGTCATTAAGAAAATAGTACATAAAATACATGATAAAAGATTAAAGATTTAAAATGAATACAATAACTTGGGTTCAAAACCAACGTTTACATTTAACAACAACAAAAATTACTATCTCGGGGTGAAACTTAAAATAATAATAATAATAATAATAATGCATAAAATCGAACACGAGACTCTCTCAGGACCTCTGGGTCATTTTGGGAAAATATATACCTTTACTGTACTTAGTCAACAATGGACTCACCTTGCGTACAACAATACAAGCCTCCAAGGTCAGAATCCCTGAGATCTGCTTGCAGTTGAGACATCGCTAAATATGTGGGTTCTTTTTATAGCAATAGTAACAAGGTGGATAGCATTGAATGATCGTGATGATAATATAAATAAAATACTTAATAACGGAGTTGGCTTTGAAAAAAAAAGTTTAGTTTTACTTTGATAAATAATTGTCAATCTAAAATTTTACCCTGCCTAACAGACGTCTGCTAAATTATAAATTTAAAATACAATTCATAATTTAAATAACAGTTCAGTAAGTTGATGTATTAATATAAAAATCTTAAGTCCAATTTTTGTAGATGATTATTATTAAAATAATAATAAAAATATTAGTGAAATAATAATAAAGATATTATAATTTATTGAGACACCTAATTAATAGATATTATTTATGAGGTTCCTAATTAAAATAAATGAATAAAATAACATAATACATTGCAGTCGTGTCTAAGGAATTACTCTGGTCAAAAGATTCTTTCTAAAGTCATGGTTAAAAAAAGTTAGCTTGAGAGAAAAATAAATATAATTATTACTTTAGAAGAAAATAACACGAAGTCTTGAAATCGTAGTGGAAACGGTTAATAAGAATAAAGCGTCTGCGTAGTGAGGTCGAAGCTGTGTAGAGATTAAAACTTAAAAAAATAAAGTAAAAAAATTGGTGTCACCTCAAAAGATGTTCTGGGAGGTCGTCGTTGAAACTGTGAGTTGGTCCAAAACTCACTAAAAGTCCAAGAATCGTCATTGCAGAGGTCTACTATTGGTCTAAATTTGTCGTCGCGTCTAAGGTAATCATTTTGATGAACACTTGCAAGATTATTTTAAGAAATAGCTGTTGAAATCTAAATTTTTTTTTTGCACTGAAAATAATGTGTGTCATATTCTCTTTATCTTTAAGACGCCAGTCCCACTTCTTTCTTCCAATTCCCGCCTCTCGGCATTTCTAGTAGAGGTCCCAAAAATCTCGCGGATTTAAGTTCTAAATTTGAAATATAATATGTCTATAAATATGTGAAATTAAAGTAGAAACGAGGAATATCTGGGGGGAGGAAATAATAATTAAGAAGCTTTATAAAATCTGAATCTTTAACTAAATGGGTGCAGAATTTGATATCTGACAGTTTGACATATGATTATTGTTTGTAAACAAACTCAATTTCTTCTCTTTTTCCCCTCGTGGGCCTTTTAAAATTAAAATGTACGAGATTGGATTGTTATCTGTGTCGTCACATCCCCCGCCTTCCCCCCCTGCTACATTCCATTTCTTTCTTCCTCGTGTAGCGCGGCCATTATGATTCTCGTAGAATCTCGTAGAAGAGGTTAAAAATAAAATTACACCTGATCAGTATTGTTTTAAAATGTGAACGGAATATTTGGAGAAAAAAAACTGGTAAGTAAATATATTCCTTGATCTGATAAAAGTATTGTTATTGTTATCTGGTCCTTCGACGCAAAGCAATGTCCGTTTAAAACAATAAGCTTAAATATTAATAAAACTAGAATTAATTAAATGTAGTATGACATCTGGCGCATGGCGTGCTAGTCGCGTCAAAATAAATAAACACTCAAGAATAAATTAAAACTAAAAATTAAGTTATATATATATCAATAGAATTAAAATTCTTACACTACGTTTAAGATATTTAACAGCTCAATGACGCAAGATGTAGTTAGTAGATTTAAGGACACCAGAAGCTATCACTGCATGTACTCTAATTAGAGCAAGTCAATCTAGAGTGGGTAATTTGAACAATGTCATTAAAAATAGATGTGAACACACTAATTATTAATTAGTTCTCCAAACGAAAATGTTATCGTTCTGATTATATTACTATTGAATGGTATTCAAGTAGAAAAAAATCCATCTCTTTATGATTGTGAAATGAAAATTTTGACTATGATCATGGAATAAAAGAGTATAAGGTTTTCCACCGCGCATGTCTATTGGCAAGATTGCGAACAACCGGGTTTATACTAAGGTTGTGTTTGTATTTGTGTATTTTTTAAATTATTATTTTTTAAGAATCAAATAACTAAAGCTATTATTTAGGCTTTTAGTGAGGATTACTCCATCTAGATATCATATTCTGAAAAATAAAAAATGGCAGCTATACACGGCAATCGAACCCGGAACCTTTGGCTTAGTACGCCAATGCTCTAAACACTGAGCTATCCAGGAATCGTCCCCATGTAGTCGAGTCCCGTGTCCAGGTGTCATTTTTCAATTTTCAGAATATGATATCTAAATAGAGTAATCCTCACTAAAAGCATAAATAATATCTTTGGCTATTTGATTCATAAATATGCAATCCCTTACAATTATAATAATTGTACAAGTGGCAGCAATAAGCCAACTACCAAGTCAAAGATGGCTGCGTTATCTGATAGCTCGTGATATTAATATAATCATAAACTTGTAGCCGACAATTTCAGCACGTCCATCATAGACTCTGCCTTAAAATACGAGTGAAGAATGACCCTGGCCACGGGACGATTCCTGGATAGCTCAGTGGTCAGAGCATTGGCGTACTAATCCAAAAGTCCCGGGTTCGATTCGCGTGTCCAGGTGTCAATTTTCAGATTATTATTTTTAATTCACTCTCAATAATGTTAGTCCTTCAGCGCCAGCTATTACACTAATATCACCTATATTTGCATTAATAGAGCCCCGAGCTATAATAACAATGCCTGCGACCACATCAATAGCGCCTGTGGACGTACTACTGGCACGTGAAATCACAGTAACACTGCAATTGTCATGCTTCATTGAATGGAATAGTTCCAATAACTAACTGTCCATTTTGTAAATAAGGATAGTTTACGTTATTAATATGAGCCAGTGTTAATGGCCAGTCTCATTGTTGACTGGATTGCTGGTGACCGTGAGTTTGAGGTCTGAGTACCATTCGAGTGTATTAAGGTATTTATTCTTGTGGTCTTTCTATACGCAAATGTAGGTGCAATTTCTCTAAGCAACCTATCTCATAACCACTTCAGTGGTCGAATGATCTAAGGTGTCACTCTTGTAATAGACTGGCCTGCTGATGAAGGGGAGATCGGCGTTAGCATCCTGGTCGGGTCTATCGAGGTTGGTTTTCCATAAAGGGTTTTCCATCCTCGTTCCATGCAAATGGGGATAGACTACCTATAAAATGCTTCCTTACTCATCCCTACCCCATTAGAATAATTATAATATATGCTTATAACTTGAACAAAATGAGCTTGACTGCCGAGGACGGGGAGATCGAGGTTCGAATCACTGTCGGGTGGATTGGGTGTGGTTTTTCCTAAATGGTTCACTCCCCCTTCACGCAAATGCGGGTCCACTTCCTATAAATTCAACCTTCCCAATTCCTAATCAATTAGCGTAACTAGTACTTAAGCGTATAACCCGAACGGGTGGTAAGATGCGGTGTTTAAAAAAACGTTAGTAAGAAGCGGTGATAAAAAACAAACCTTCCACAACCCTTCCGTTAGATTAAACCGTTAATTTTTTTTAGCACCACGCCCTACTACTATCAGTTCGGGATGTACACCTAATACGTACTAATTACGACAAATATATTTTAGGGATGAGGAAAGTTATATTTATAAAACGTGTACTCACATTTGCATGGAGAGGGAGAGTGGAAAACTATTTTGTAAAAATCATCCTTAGTAACCCCGACAGAGATTAGAACCTCAATCTCCCCCTAATCGGCGGTCTAGTTTACTGCTAAAGTAGCGCTATAGACAATGTGGCCACTGAAGTTGGCTAGGACGTTAATAAACACGGTGTAAAGAATAGTAAATAAAATCACTATTAAAAACATTTTATATTGGTGCCTTATGGACTAATACGTTAATCTCGTCTGGTCTGGTTTGCCAGTCATAGCAAGACAAAGGTTGGAATCCCGGCTGGGTTTCCAACATGGTTTTATTTACTTCCTCCACGCCAACACCTGCACATGTCTTCTAAATTTTGTCTTCCTCATTCCTACCTCATTGGTGTAAGTATGCGGATAGCTTAGACTACTAATAAGACGCAGTGCAAAAAAAAACTAAAATAATAGAAAGAAACTATCAGCAGACTAAGTAAGAAAGAGAGAGAGATCCCACCACTCAACCAATAAACAGCAAATGATGAAACATTTCTTACCAATGACAGAGTCGGCAATGACGGGCACCTCGGTGCGTAGTCGACCGCTATAATGTCTGCTTTCTTTGCTCGCGGAGTTTGGGTCTTCCGGAGCTAGAAAAACACGGTATGGGACGTTTCATCAGCGATTGGGACTCAGAAAAACAACTCTTTCGAATGACACAAGATTAAGATACTTACCGACTAGATTGGCTGCAACGTTAGTATGCCTGTCTTTGACACAGGGAGGTTAGGATACTCTCACACCTAGGAGAATCGAATAGAATCGAGGTACGGTACATATTTGCACCCATATTTGAGTGAAGAGGAAAGTCAAAATACAGTTGTTTTGAATATCAATAATAGCCAAAAGTTAGTTATTTTTTTAACAACTCTAAGTGCATGACATCAGCTACAATATAACAAAATATAAATAAATCCGTGGATTGTTGCAGCGATGGCTGCAGATTATCGCGCTGAAATGTGTTCAAAACATTTTATTGGGAAAAGTTCAATAGAATGAGGCCTCGCTAGACTTTTTAGTTAAAGGTTTATTCGTCAAAGGCTATCAAATTTATAGAGGGTGGCCATTAAAAGACTGAAGGGTTTGGAAAAGTCATAGCTTGTTCATTTTCAATAAAAAAATTTACAGGTTATAGAGCATCCCTTGAAGATTAAAATGGCTACGTATAATGTCCAGCAACGAGTAAAACTCATTGAGTTTTTCTATTCCAGTGAAAGATCAATTATTCAAACTCGGAGAAAATACCGGCAACATTTTATTGTCAGAGTATCTCCTAGCGATAACATTATTCGGAACCTAATCGCCCGGTTTGAAAGAACTGGATCAGTCGGCGATCTTCCGACACATCGTACAACCGAAATAGATTTGAACCCCAGCCTCCCGTTAACGGTAGCCAAGTGCAGTTCCTAGCGCCTTAGACCCTTCGGCCACTAATGTGGGTTTTAAGGTTTCCATCCTGTAAAGAGAGACAGGGATGTTAATATTAGATACTTCCGCACGTTTAACATGAGATTTCTACGACCCAAATATGCCAACCAGAGGGTAAGAAGTTGACAATGACTGGCTCTGAGGGGAAGGATGTATAGACGGAAATGGTGGCTAAGAAAAAAGAGAGAGTGATAAACCTATGCACAAAAAGTAGTTCAAAAAGGGCAGTATACACATGAGATATGGGTGTTTTATGGAGTTTACTCACTGCTTGATAATATTTAAAAAAACTAATGCTATTAAAATTAAAAAAAAAAATTATGCGAGCAAATTTCGTTTTAATTCTACCGCCCTCATCCCAACCCCACTATTTTAAATGTGAAGATAACCAAGACGGGTAGTAAGACGTGGAGCACGTAAAAAACGAGAATATTGTGTAGTGCACACTAAATCATAAGGGCGGTGATCGATTCCTCCCTAACGTTGGAGGTATTTAAACAGGTGATTGGTGAAACATTTCCCGAAGACCCCCGAGCTTTTACAGTAATTTATTTTCACCATAAAACATGAAGAGATTCCTGTTGACAAGGATGTTGGGAGTTTTAACCAAACCGATTTTCATTTTTAAAAAAAATGAAACTGTATACACCAAATATGTGCTCCAAAATTTCAAATTTGAAAAATATACAAGGGTAAACTACAATTTCAGAAACTGACGAATTCTTTTGGCAATAATTTATCGAGTTCTATAGAACCGATTTTTTAAAATAAAAACGTTTACTTAAAGGATTATCATAAACAAGTTTACATATCTTTAATAGTAAAGTCGAGATTTATGCATAATTTACGTAAGTCGGTGAATGTGTATAGACGCTATTAATACAGGGTTGCCGATGTCATAATAAAGTTGTTGAGATCTCTAAAAAAAAAGTCTTAAACTGTAGATTTGTAAAAAAAAAACACAAAACACCTGAAACTACGCTGATCTTTGTTACAAACCCTACTAATGAGGAGTCAAGAAAAGTTACGAGCGTTTTTACATTCTCATCTAAAGAAAAATATTGTAATCGTGAAAATTTTCAGCCTCAATATTCGTGCACCCGAAACAAAAAAATAAGAGGATTTTTACATTTCTGTCTGTCCCCATGTTGTATGTATGTCTGTCTGTCCATCCCTTGCCACAGATTCGAAATGGTTTGATATATTTTGTTCATAAAAGATATTTAGATAATATATAAGGTTATACCTCAGTATATTTCTTTAATTTGAACCCAATCTCTTAAATAACTGACAAGGGATTTTTTTTAATTCCAAATTTTTCGATAATAGCTTTAGAGATTTGATTTAAAATGGAAGCCAACGAAACAAAGCTTTGATTTACTATACCCTGAGTTTCATAGAAAGCCTTTTTTTAAGCTAGAAAAGCTGCTAGATCTACTTTAACGTAGCCATACGTCAATTCATGGGATTTGCAGGCGTCACTTTTGCTTATCAATAACAATAAAATAACACTAATAATATAGTAAAATGTTATCAATGTTGGCAGCAAATAAATATATTTGTATTTTCTAAATCGGGCTTCCTATGAAAATCAGGGTATAAGAATGCCAATATGAGTCTAATCTAAGCATTGCTAGGTACCCCAGAGCGAGGCTAGTCTAAACATTGCTAGGTACCCCCAACGCGAGGCTAGTCTAAACATTTTTCACTAAATCTCTCATCAATCATCAATCTTTCCTACAACTATAAATCTTTGCTTTGAATTTTATTCCAGTTTATAAGGCTGATAACTCTTTAAGATCGTATTTCACGTTATGGCCTCATACGAGCCTTGAAATAGCAGCAAAAATAAAAGAAGAGGACTTACATTAAGCAAAGAAACAAGACAGAAAAAAGGAGCGTAAACTACGATTCATTACCCGGAAACCTTTCCAAGTTGTATTGAGAAATTAAAACAAAAAAGTTGCTTTTTTTTTCAGTTTAAGTTAATTAGATCATAGCCCATAAAGGTGAGTACGAGAATCAAACGTTAAACTCATCTAGTCTATTTTTCTAGTGACGGGGATACCAGAGATTGAATCCCGACTGGTTGCACTGAGAATATGTTTTCCTAAATAATTTCCCACATTCCCTTTACGTAAATGCGTACACATATTTCTTAAACCTTACCGTACTCATCTCTATCTTATTAGTGTAAGGTAAATAAGGATATCACGGCTGGGTAGGAAGGCTTGGTGCGTAAACACTAACCAACCGGTTAATAAACTAAATAAACTAAACACTAACCGGTTAATACTACTACAAGTAGCTTATGTCGCGTGGGTAATTTAGTGGTCAGCGACGGTAAAAGCTGAGCTTAAAGCTTTTTTATGGCAAGTGGTAGCGTCGCACCCCCCCTTACCCCTTCCACAATATCGTTTTCTTTCTCCCAATTATTATACTACTATAAAGCCACATGGCTGAGTCACCCACTCACTCACTCACTCACTGACATTAATGTTTACCCACTTCCAGATGAGATAGAAACTTGAAATTTGGCAAACTCATAAGCCTCTAGCCTGTAACCGACGGGAAAATTCCAAAAAGTTAAAAAAATTAATTTTTAACCCCCGAAAAAAAATTCAAAATGGTGGAGCAACTTTAAAGTCGGTGCGGACCTTTCTTTGGAGGTCTCTTGTGGCTAAACGGTAAGACCTATCAAAAAAACTAATTGCACCAGCAGCTACGGATTTGGCGAGATAGAGCTAGATTTTTTTGATTTCAGGTAAATTTTGCACATTTTCCACACATTTTTTATTTTTCTGACACAATATGAGACAGATAGAATCATAAAATTTGGCAGGCATATTAGCACATCCAATGGCCATAAGTGTGCCAAATTTGATGATTATAGCCGCCCTACAAGTATGGAGAAACTAAAATAATTCGTGAAAAATACAATACAATACCGGTAGCTTTAAGTTGTTACGTTCAAAACAACGCTGGAATTACATTAGTTTACATCCACTTGCAAAGAAAACTCACTGGAGGATTCCCCCAACGAGCAAAGCGAGTTTATGTTACACCATCCCTTCTACAGGTAAACGCTGATGCATTATCCTTCAAACTTACCTTTTTATCCTATCTTAGATTTGATAATAAAATAAATTGATAAATGACATCTGGACACGAGAATAGAGCCCATGTCCAAGTGTCATTTTTCAACGTATTCGATTATAATTGATATGCTACTCATTTTCATAATTATACTCATTCATCCCACAAGCTCTGCCTTTCATGAATACAATCAGTACCGGGTAGTGATACAATCAGTACCGGGTAGTGAGACGGGGTGCTAACAAAAAAATAAAATATTAGACTGAAAATCTAGTTTAAATAAGTTATAACATAATGTCTTTAAAATATTATATACTTGAACATCTAAAAAATATCTTCTAATTAGCCGTCATAGTTATCATTTTGTAAAAAAATGAAACATTAATTAAAAAACATTGTTTTAATCAGTGTAGCTTAAAGAATGTTTTATATCATGTTTAGAATACAAATGTGACATCATTAACGTATTATCCCTTCTTATGACCAACACTATGATTATATTATAAGAATTTAAATAAATGATGCAACACAATTGTAACTAGCATACTCTCTAATATATTCTAGTAATCAACAAAATTTTCATAAACCAATTATTAGTAAACAACCCATTAATAAGTTTTCCACATAAAAATAAACTTATATAAAGATACAGACATTTAAAAAAATCAAATTTTCAAAAATCACTCAAAAACAATAAAAATCATACTAATACATAATAGCTATGGTTTTTTTTTATAGTTGGATTTTCAAAAATAATTTGTACGATACCCTTAGTCTTAGAGATAGAATAAAAAGTTGCCATTGAGGAATGACAATATAACATCTAAATATTAAATCTGAATGAAAATCATTAAGCTGTTTTGTTTGTAGCGTCAGATACAGATAGAGAATCATAGGGACATATAGGTTTATAAGACCCTCCTTTTTGAATTTGGGGGCACACAAAACGTCAAGAGATATCCTAATCTCCAGGTCATAAGTTTTCACGATCACAATACATCCTCTGTAAGAGCAAATCCAAAACTGTTTTGACAGTACATTAATTTATAAATTCACGATAAAAATATATATAGCCGAGTTTTATAGTCAAAGTCATATTTTAGGCCTCTTTTTGTGACTTGGACTGCATGTTTAATACAAGGGTTTTTAATAAAATAATAATCTAGGATGTAATAGGGATGATTAGGATAATTTAGAGAAATTGCACCTGCTCTATCGCTGAGAAAGGATGGGAATACCAGAAGGGAGGTGCAACCGATTACTATAACTTGTTAATAATTAATTAATTTGGCACCACGTCTTACTACCCGTTCAGGTTATACGCTTAAGTACTAATTACGCTAATGGGTTATGGATTGGGAAGGTTGAATATAGGGGAAGTGAACCCGCATTTGCGTGGAGGGAGAGTGGAAAAACATTTAGGAAAAACCACCCCAGTTCACTGGACCGAGATTCGAACCTCGATCTCCCCGTCCTCGGGCATTCGAGCTCAACATGACTAGCGCGTTAGCTAACTACGCCACCGAGGCGGGTTCTAACTTATTAAACAATAAAAGCAAACAGAATACTTTTAAATTATTCAATATGATCTTTTAAATGCAGTATGATATCTAAAAGGGACTTAAGTTAACCAAGGGCAATATAATTATTTAAAATAAATCTATAGTTAATCAATGTTCACAAAAATCTCATATGTTTATCTAACATCTGTTGCAACTGGCATCACCTGTCAAAAGTGACAGCTGCAGAGCATGCCAATAGACTTGATATCGTTTGTAGCTGTAAAATAAATTCTTTCCTCTGGCAATAAGATTCTTTATATAGAGCCAAGGTCCTTTCTATGGTCATAAAGCCCTTCCAATGGCGATAAGGTATTTCCTATTCCTATAAGGTTATTCCTATGTCAATAATATTCTTCCTGTATATTTAAGGTACTTCCTATGTCGATAAGATTTTTACTGTGTCGATTAGTTCCTTCCGATAGCGATTAATGTCCTTTCTATTGTTATAAAGTCCTTTCTAATACAACAATGTCCTCATTATGGTGATAAGGTCCTTCCTGTTATAATAAGGTAATTCCTATTGTGATAAGGTCCTACGTCGATCGAGTATTTTCTATAGCGTATTCCTATATTTAGCTGACTCTGTGTATGAGCTAGTCCTTGTATCCAGGAGTTAGTCCTGTTCAAAGGGTTGGGAGTTTTCTTCTATTGCCTCGGATTAAGCTAGTAAAATTATATATGCCTACTGATATAGCCATGTGTTTAGAATTTATACATTAACTGCCCAAATAAATCCAAAAAACATGACGAAGTGTACATCACAAAACTTGAAAAAAAAAAGCCTAAAATAAATATCTGTGTATATTTTAAAATAATACTAACCACACATAATTTTAGGAAAGATTTAACTTGTAAACTACTCAAGTAGTTATTTATCACGTAATAAAACCATTTAATACGATATTTTATTTTAAAAAAATGTTTTCTATAAGTTCGTAAAATTAATGTACAGTACACTAAAAATTAATATCGTCCCAATTAAACTTTGCGATAGTTACGTTCTACAAACACATTGATAAACTCTGTTAATATCCTTTCTATTTTTATTTAAATTGGCATCTGACACTGATTTGTGCTCATTCGGCTGGTTAAACCGTTTAGGTTCGTTAATTAGGTCTTGAGGCGTGCAACGCAAAGCGAGGCTGCCTCAACATGTTTTTAAATATCTAAGTATTTAATGTGAACATTATAAGGAAAAGGCAATTTTAGCCCTTGACAAACAAAATAATTTAAGCTAGGACAACAGAACTTGGTGCTAGTCCCCAAGCTTGATAACCAGAAATTTCTAGATTTCTATCAGCGTAAAAATGTGAGCCTAAACAAAGTATTAATTTACAAGAACACCCACAACAAAATATTTTACCATGACTCCTGACAAATTTGATGGGATGTATTCATTTGGTAACAAAAACAGGAACAAAATTTTTTACTTTCTCGCTATCTTACAGGTAGAGAAAGTATTGTGATCGTCAAAAAAATCTAACTCGAGATTTTGATGAATCTCGACGTTTCATAACCCCCCCGAATCCGAAAAAGTGGTTTTTGAATTTCCTTCTGTCTGCATGTACCTCTGACTAGAGCCTAAATTATTTTACCGATTGGGCTAAAACTTGGTATCTAGGGTTTTCATAGGGTTGCCCCGAGGGATTTTTGTAATTGGATATCCAACCCTAAAATTAAGGGTAGCTTAGTGAAGGGAAAAAAAGAGAAAAAGTCGATTTCAAGAATGTAAAACTCAGAATAAACAAAACAATAATTTTATCGGTTCTCTATAGGCGTGTTTTCGCTGTTGACCTGGTATCGAGGTTAACGAAATGTTTATGACGGAGACGATACCAGAGCTCGGTTTGGTAACGCTTTCCTTGACCAGACTAAACAGTATGGCTACGACGAATGAGCTGAGTGAGAATTTGTCCGCCAATTTCAAAACAGCTTCACTCCTCATGTTAGATCCAAACAAGTGTAACATCGTAATCAATGGATTTTATTTAATCTATACAGTATATAAATTAAGATATACAGAAATTACTATCTATAAATTCATGACAGTAAGTAAGTACCTACTTAAAAAAACGTTTATTTATGGATAAAAGAAAGTTAGTATTATTATATGACTTACCCCTATTTAATATTACATACGTACTTTATGTTTTATGTAGGTTATTTTTGGAAATATATGTTGTATAAATACTAGAACTTGTCGAAATAAGTACCAATCTAACTAATATTAAAATTAAATAGTTAATTCTCCATCGATTTGCAGTACATGTAGGTTTACATAAATTAACCTAGCAGCTGTTAGATCTACCCACCCCCAACCGCCACTTTAGTTTACGAAAAACAACACAAATTCGTTTCCGCGCTCCATCTTGGTTACTTGGTGTCGTCCTGTATTTAGTATAGCGCCGTACTTGAGGCGTACTAAGTCTGATTATGAAACTGTCCCATTCAATTCTGGTCTCAGTAGATGTTGTCTTGTATATTTTAGTATAGCGCCACACTTGAGGTGAGCTAAAGCTAAGGGCCAGTTTCATAGTCAGATTTAGTAAGCCTCAAGTGCGGCGCTATACTAAATACAAGACGTCACCTACCTGAAATTGAATGGAATGGGCCAGTTTCATAAGCGAAACTGGCCCATTCCATTTTGGTCTAGGTAGGTGTCGTCCTGTATTTAGTATCGACTCGCACTTTAGGTGTGCTAAATCTGACTATGAAACTGGCCCTAAGTCTTACTATGAAAGTGTATTTGAACGCCCACAGAACACTGGAGATCAGTGTGTCTTATCCAAGCAGGACTTTGGGAGGTTTGTTAGGTCCTCCCAGGTCAATACCATAGTTCCCAAGCTCCTGAATGAGATGTTTTGCTGAGCCCGGTATCTTGTCATAGAATTAGAAGGACTCACGACTTCCAAAAGTGATTTTTGATACTCGATATTTCATATACACGAACAAAATCCTGTTGTAAATGTATCAGGTTGCGTCAGCAATGATTGTCGAACACCCGTTCTGAAATACCTTATATTTGGTTCTCCAAGCACCCCAATGATACACCTTGCCGTGGTGCATGCCAGATAACTGGGGCGTCCCTCTACCTGGCATGGTGCCAAGGTCAAACATCGGCAGCTTCAGTTCAATGTCAAGTTCAACAAATGATCATTGGTGATCCATTATAATTTCGTATCCCTTGAGGTATTTAAGTGAGTTCGAACTTGCTACTAATAATTATACTATATTCTAACTGTCCATGGTTTTCTATTTTTACTTTACTATTCTTTAGCATGTATTTTTAATTTTATAATTCATTGAAGTGTTCGTTCAATCCAATTAATTTCATATTCACTTTGGCAAAAAATAGTGAGAAATATATTGCACATGAGAAATATTAACATTTCTCGCGAATTTACCATAATTATTGTAAGCATTTTTAGCCTTACCGCTTTCCTAATGTATTTTATGACTTAACAAGTCCGTTAAATATAAACATTTGCTAAAATTAAGGTAGCATAGCATTTGGGATTGTATTGAGACCTAATATAGATTTGTGAAACTGTTTTGAATTTAATACCACGTTATAATAATTATAGGTACTGTACTTTATATATTCTTATTTAAGCTCACTATATTTGATAACATAAATTAAATACATTGCTATGCACGTTTCCTGAGAGCTTAAGGAAAAAAAAATTATTTCCAAAGGCTAGTCACAATAACATATGGGATTGTTTTAAATGGAACTCCAAAAAGCTTCCTGCACAAAGTTTGGTTTTGGGGCCTTACAATATTTTAACTCGTATACATTTGTTTTTAGTTAACTACTCTGATTAGTTTGTAATGAAGACCAACTATAGAGCAAAGGGATCCTGGTTAGATGTCATATGTTAGTATTGGAGTTAGGATTTATCCTCTTTCTCAATTATTAACTTAGAATCGGGAGTAGGATTGTTTCGTGTTAACGAGTTGTTTCAGTATCAAAGTATCAGTTTCAATATTTCTTGAACTATGCATTAATTTTTAGTAAAAATGTTAAAAATTGAATGCATATTATTGTTTGGAATAGTGTCACCTATAAGTAAATGGAATAAGGAATGTAATCAAAATGGTTCAATTTAAAGAAAATACCTAGAATTGAGTTTACTAAGAAATTATCTAAGATCGATATTATCCTCTTATATTAAAGAATGGGATTTTATATTTAAGTGTAACATTATAAATAGTAATTGCACTAATTTGCTTCATTTTTTAAATCCGTTCAAAATTAATTATTATTATTATTAGCACCGCGTCTTACTAACCGTCCGGGTTATACGCACTTACGCTAATGTGTAATGGTAGGGTGATTGTGAGATGAAATGGAGGACCTACAGTTTAACGTGGAATCCGAACCACGGTGGAGGCCTGGCATTCCTCACATTCACAAGATGTGATTAATACACGTCTTGTCAGAGGTGAAGGAAAGGTTTGGTAATCAGATAAATCTGTGCCGGGACCGAGGATTGAACCCCGGACCCCTAGCACAGAAGTTTGACACCTTACCCCTAGACCACCAGGTCACCTTCAAAATTAATCATCAATCAAACTAAAATGTGTAAATAGAGATCATATACCTAAGAACACCCTCAAATGTGTTGTTTGAATTGAATTTATTTTTAAGAAAATCTGCTGTTTTATAAATGTACGTACCTAAAAAGAGTGCATTGAATATTTAATTTTTTAAATATATAATAAAACTCTATTATAGTTCGTTTGTGCACCACATATAACTAATCAAGATAACCGTATTTTGTTAAACTAATTAACTAAGGATGAAGAAGGAATAATGTTTAGTAGATGTACCCATATTTGCATGGAGAGAGATGGGAAACATATTTATGAAAACCCACATAATTACACGTAATTGAAATTTGAACATTGAATTTCCCATACCCGGCAAATAAGACTAAATGACACCGACGCCTAGTCTGTTTTCCAAACGATGTTATTCCAAATATTCAAAGTAACACTGCCTATTTCAAATTTCTCAAACAATCATAAATGTTTAATTAATTTGTAATAGTAGTATTTGCTTGGTTTTAAAAATAAAAATAAAAAATAGAGAAGAGATTCTTTATTCTATCAAAATATATTCTACTTCTAATTTCACCCCTTACAAAAACTAACCCCACTTTGAAAATGTGCTAATTGTGGACCTTGAGATGTCCACGTTACGAGTCCTAGCCAACCTTTTTATCTTATGAATGGACGCCGATTTATCTTGTCAAACCGTGCACACACAACTTCTGGTAAAAAATAAAAATAAATAGGTGCTTTCTCTTAATGCGTTCAAAAATATTTGTCTTTGCATATTTTTGTTTTAACTGTGTGCGCACGTGTTAGGATATAGTTCCTACTAAACATTTGGTTTAATAGACCATTTAATGCAAATTCGATCTAACTCAAAACAATGATGTATTAACCAATCAAGAATTAGACTATTCATTTTTGAGTTACACCACGTCTAACTACCCATCTGAGCTAAATTAATACTTATACTATTGATATATATGGATTAATAACGTAAGAGTTATATGAAAAGTATCCGCATTTGCATGAAGGAAGAATTCAAAACATTTAGTAAAATCCATCCTGAGTACACCCAAATGGGATTTTAGCGAAGTTATCCCCATATTCAACATTCCAGAATATTGCAATAGTGATTGATGCCTTAGAACATGTGACCACTGAAGTGTGTAACATTTGATAAAGAAGTAAGTAATCTAATACTGGTTGAAGTCAAGTTATTATAATATTTCATAAAAGATCTAATACAATTTTTCTAGAAATTTGTCCATACAATTGTGTAGTTTTGCTGCCTCGGAAATGATCAAACCCTTTAAAAATCAAGTTCAGTATTACTAACTGTTGATTCGAATCCATTTCGGATGGAAACTTAACCACACCCGGGGAAAATATACTACATAGGAAAATTTGTTTAAAGTATGGGGGACTCGTAAAATACAGATATCACTCCAAACCTATATCGTGCTATACACGAGGAGCAGCTCCAGTTCTCACTAATGAACCTTACTCTCTCGCCTGACATACAAGCAACTCGTCAAGGCCCTATGGTGTTGGTTCTACTATAAAGATAGTTCTAAGCATCATATTTAAAGCTGGCTATCAAATGTTAGAGTTGCCATTTGCAAAAGTTTGAAAAACGATCCTGAAATTATAGCATGTATAGAGATTCTACTCCAGGGTCACAGCTGAACTGAGTCTATAATTTGAGCCCTAGTTCTATTTTTTAAAGCTCCTCACCTTACTACCTGTTCAGGTTATACGCCAATGAATTAATTACACTAATGGGTTAGGGATTAGGAAGGCCCAATTTAGAGTAAGTGCAACCGCATTTGCGTTGAGGGAGAGTGTAAAACAATTTAGGAAAAAACACCCTCAGTGCATCAGAACGGGATCGAACCCCGATCTCCCCGTCTTCGGCAGTCTAGTCCAACGAGATTAGTGCGTTAGACCACGCGGCCACCGAAGTGGGTCCTAGTTCTATTCCCCAAATTAAATAAATATAAATGAAAGTTTTTCCTTTACGTCTTTGTTGTTCTAGTTTAAACTGACGAATAACGCATCCATTTTGGCTCTCTCTCTACCACAGCATTTGAGTTAGATGTCCACATAGCAGTGGCACAGTCATTCTATAAAGCTTGAAAATCAAGCTCAGTTGATCGATGTGGTCCACAACTCTTCTGAGGACAAAGCGCCCTCTCTTAAAAAATGCTATGGCTACAAATTGCTTGTCCTGTGACCTGAAAATTGCTCTTTTTTAATAGACCCCTCCTCTGTTCTTTTTTGGCCCTAGTACTGAGTCTGGGTTTTGTTTTTTGTTTGGTTTGAATATTCTCTCATGCCTGCGACAAAGAATGAAAAGCTTCCTTGTCTGTGTATTTTGGTTTGTATTTTTCCTCTTGTAAATGGGGTGGAAGGGGGTATGTTTAGTGACGCTACGGTATGCGGTGATATGGTTTCCTGATTCTAGCTGAGGTGAATCTAGGTGAGGTAAGGTATAAACTGGGGGGGTTGTACTTGGTAATGAATCGTTTAATCGATTTATGGCTCGGTGGATAATGATGGGTGCGCCTTAAGAGAAGATTTATTTTTAGGTAGACTTAGCTCGCATCGGTGGTCACGCTGAATAAACGTCAAGCTCGTCTAGTCAGGTTTGATATTTGACAGTTGTCCAGGCGTACTGATGATGGTTTTCCATTCTCTTTACACGCAAATGAGGGTACTTTTAATATAAATTATAACTTCATAGTCCCTACCCCATTAGTGTAAATATGTGGATAATCATGATGGGTAGAAATACGCAGTGTATGTAAAATAATTATAATTGGCAATTATGTTTATTTAATTAAATCAATATTTTAGACCTGAGATATATCTAATACATATTAAATCTGTTATATATTGCGTCTTAGTACATACTACCCGAAATAAACTACACTGATGATATAAGACTGAGTTGTGTCAAGTTTAGAGGAAATTTACCTACATTTACGTGAAACAGGAGTGATACACCAATTAGGAAGAACCATCCTAGAACACACAGCCAGGATTATATTCCTAACTTTCCTATCAGCAATATCAGGCTAATCGAGTCTGACATTTAGTCCGCGTGTCCATTAATGTGTTTATATAGATAGCTTAGTTTGGTTTTAGTTTCATGATTTTTTATCTTCTTAACCTCATTATACAAATGTTTATATATATAATATACATATGTTTATAATTATATATACATATGTACTTGTCTTATCTGCCACATAAGGTTAGTACATAATATTCATTAAGTACTAGTTGAACACACAAAAAAAATTAAACTTTGGAGTATAATTTGATTAGTCCATAGAAAAATAAACTAAAATATATATTTCATAATTTTTAGCTTCAAATTAAATTTAAGGCTGTTTCTACATTAAGAATTAACATTTATTGGCACAGTTTTAAAAAAAATGAAATGTTTAATTTCTCCTACAAGTAATGGAATGTTGACATAAAATCTGTATTAATTTATTCCAAAAGATAGAATTAGTTATAGTCGTTTGGTCATAGTGTAAACATCTATGATTGATCTTTATGCTGGATGTTAGTCTTCTGATAGGGAAAGGAATGCATGTGTGTTGTATAAACGAACGTGATTACCTTGTTCATATATTTTTGTTCAAACGATGATAATAGTACCTACCCCATTTTTTACTTGAATCATTAGAGAGTAACAAACATAAAATTCTTCTAAGTAATTAGCGTGTGTAACTACAAATTAAAAGTTTAATGACTGTGCAGTACATTTTTAAACAGTTTGACGTATTTTTTAACGACGTTGCTCAAGGCCGTAGCCAGCCAATAATTTTGGGGGGGGTGTTTGGTGGGCCCATCCCCCAATTGACGGAGGCTAGAAAAAAAATTATAATTACTAAACAGTTCTAGAAGCTATCTGAAGTGTTTTTTTTATGGCAACATAACACCATAAATGCCGAAGGCTAGAAAAAATTCTATATAATAAACACCTCTGGAAGCTTTCTGAAGTGCTTTTTATGGTAACACAACCCCCTAATTTGTACTTGTACCTTAATTTTGATATTGTTTGAACCATAAATAAAACCATCTATATTTTGTTCATAAAATTTCGGGGGGGGGGGGGGGTTGAACCCCGAAAACCGCCACTCCCCACCACACCCCCGACAACGGCCTTGACGTTGCTCACTTGGAAGTTTCGAAGCTATTTTGCGAAGCGGGTTGCATCTTAACTTGACGCACCTAAGCAATCTAAGCACTATCGCACTTAGACGCCAATATACGAAATAGAAAGAGTGTGATGAAAATGAGCATTTCACCCTAAGAAGCTTCTTGTTTAGCTACTGATAAAACTTCCCCTCTCCCTCTGACGAGTTTACACACTCAATATACTGTTTGCGTCTTGAAAACATTGACTTGCTTTTTAAGATTACCTTTTCATTGTGTCCTAATCTAGCTAGACAAATGCTACCATAGACCTTTTTAATCTCCATCTTGATAGGAAGACTCCTACAGGCCATTTACATCACCAAGCCAAAATAACCCAAGTTTTAGATGAGTTATAAAAATACGTTTACAAACAAAAAAAACCTCAAGATAAAAATAATAATTTTCTGACAGTGTAGGACTATTTTTAGAATTTTTTAAAAAATTTATGATTTTTGTTTAAAACGTTATATCCTTCAAACTCGCTGAATAAAACGTAACTTTACTAACGTGGGAGATCCTTTCATCTCCCCTGCCGTGACGTCATGGGAAGGGAAAGTCCTTAAGCTATATATATATATATATATAATTCATTAAATTAAAATTTAATCTTTCAAATTTTATTTTAAAAAGGTATTTTGTTTTACTTTTGTTTGAAATACATTATTATTATTTATTATTTATTTATATTCTTACTACCCGTTCGGGTTGTACACTTAAGTACTGATTACGCTAATGGACTAGGAATTGGCAAGGTTGAATTTAGAGGAAGTGAACCCGCATTTGCGTGGAGGGAGAGTGAAAACCCATTTAGGAAAAGCCACCCCCAGTTCACCCGACCGAGATTCGAACCTCGATCTCCCCGTCCTCGGCAGTAGGGCTCAACACGCCTAGCGCGTTAGCAAACTACGCCACCGAGGCGGGTCTTTGAAATACAAGGAAATTATTGCTCAATTTCCTAACCTAAGACAGTTTGTATATATTCTGAGAATGTGTCTATTCTTGAACATATCCGCGATCTATGACCTGTGTTATTACCTAATTATGCACAAGCTCACGTGACAGTTACTTGTTTTACTAAAAGATGCCATGATAGTTGATCAGTCACGAGGTGATATTTGACTTGTGTTGTACATAATAAAAGAATGCAAGCATTACATTGCCCGAGGGTATGAGTCATGTATTATCATATTGATATTAAATTTAAATTTAAATATAGAAAGTAAATAATTTCCCATGAGTATTATTTAGCCTTCTATTAAAGTGTTCCCTTTCATAACTTAATAAATTTTTTATTTTTTAGCTAAAATTATTTTGTGTGTCTATTTAATTTGAATATTGTCGAATCGAGTTCTCAAAACCCAGATCTGGCACCATTTTAAAGGATATGTCTACTTGCTATTAAGTGGAATTTCTAACCATAATAATTCAACGGAGATTTTTTTTTTTTCCTCGTGAGCATTTTAAGTTTCGTATTTCGCCATTAAGGAAGTAGGAGAAACAAATTTGTATAAAAGCTGTGGGTTTATAAAAAAAACATCACCAGAACCTAGCTTCTTTTTCCCCCACCAAGGAATGTCTGAACATTTGTCACTGAGCACTCTAGTGTCGGGGGGGGG
>CABFWO010000636.1:129711-153878 GCA_902155825.1 Timema genevievae | reverse complement strand
CATACATACATACATACATACATACATACATACATACATACATACATACATACATACATACATACATACATACATACATACATACATACATACATACATACATACATACATACATACATACATAATCACGTCATTACCTTACGGTGTAGGCAAGAAACTCTACATATGGCTAAAAAGTCAACAACATTTTACTTAATCCATCTTCACTAACTTTCTCCACACTTCTCCATCCTTGCATACTGCGTTCACTTCAACAACATTCGTATACCGAATTATACATGCTCCTTTATTCTTAAAACTCTTAATGTCTTTCTTTTTCACACATTCATCTACGACATTTAACCACGTCTTACACGACCTACCCCTTCCTTTTTATCCACACACTCTACATTCATATATTTGCTTGGTCATTCAATTCACACTCATCCTCTTAAAATTTCCACACCAACGTAAAATACTTCTTTCACAATGACCTATTGGATCCTCTTTCAAATCGCACTCCTTCAGCACCCTTTCTTTTCTGACTCTGGTCATACGAGTTTTTCCACACACATTTCTTTGATCTCACATTCCAACCGCATCCACCTTGTTTTATGTTTCTCCTGACAAACCCACACTTCACATCCATACAACACATTTTAATATACTGCCATATTTCCCTCTTTAGATAATACTTCATTCTTTACAATAGTCCACATATACCCAACTATTCTCTGAAATGAAGTCACCCATCTGTAGATGCTACCATTTATCACTCCATGTTTGCAGAACATTCTTCCCAAATACACAAAATCATTCAAATGTTCTAACATTTTTCCATTAAAACTAAGCTGACCTTTAGTGATTAATATTAAATATTGATTTATAATATTCAACACTAAAACATCATAGCATTTTATCGTTGCGCCTTATGTAGCAAAATACATAAATTAGTTCAAATGTTTCATCTTGCCCCCATTATGTTTGTAGACATGTTAACATTAGTTTTAAATATGTGGAGTAATATTTGTGGAGTTTCTCCTTATCTTAGACATCTATAATTATATAATTTACGCTAGTCGGTGAAAGTATGAACGCTATTATGACACGGCTCTCAATGTCTTAAATTAAAAAATCACAAAGATTCGTTTACTTTCACATGGCATTATAAAAACTCTGTGATTCGTAAAAGAAAGAAAGTTGACTTAGGCCATTTTTAGCCTGGGTATGACGAATATTCAATAATAAGCTATAAAAAACAATGTTAAAAATCTAATTTATGTTTTATCTATTACTATGTTTTCTTTAAAGGAGGAAGTGAACTTATGGTTTTTATTTACCAGCTTTGAACATCAAGCACATTTTAAGTAAAATAAAATAATTCCATGAGAGGTAAGACGTGGTTGTCCATAGTTAACGAGGGAACTAAACTTTACCTGGAGCTTGGAGTAATTTTGTAATAGTACCTTTAAAAACCAAGATTATCTTTGTGCTTTGCGTTTTACTACCCATATTTACACTAATAATGTTATGTAGGAGAAAGGAAGATTTCCTACCCTCCCTCCATACAAATTTAGGTACAATTCCTCTGAATTGTAATTTTCTTGCACTCACTATATTAGTGCAAATATGCTCGGATGAATATCAAAACGAAGATCACGGAGAACCTCTTAAACTAAATATTTTATTTCAAACTAAATCTAAATTCTATTTTTTTTAAAAAACTCACCAAATTTTCCGCAGAATGTAGACAAAAGTTTTACATTACTTCCACCACAAGCCGCACTGATGACCAAGTGGTCTAAGGCGTTAGAGGTTAGTCATTTACAGGAAGATCAGGATTCGAATACCAGCTCGGTACACATAAGGTGGTTTTTCACTTGTGATTTAATAGCTTAGTTTTACTATCATCACTCCACGCTAATGCGGTTGCACTTCCAATAAAATACCCCCATCATACCTCTACCCATAAATAAAGTCATTAATAACACATATTTAACCTGCTCATAAAAACAATTAATAGGTATACGTGACCTGGTGGTCTAGGAGTAAGGTGTCGGACTTCTGTGCTGAGGGTCCGGGGTTCAATCCTCGGTCCCGGCACAGATTTATCTGATTGCCGAACCCTTCCTTCACCTCTGACAAGACGTGTATTAATCACAACTTGTGAATGTGTGGAATGTCAGGCCTCCACCGTGGTTCGGATTCCACGTTAAACTGTAGGTCTTCCATTTCATCTCACAATCACCCTACCATTACACATTAGCGTAAGTGCGTATAACCCGAACGGGTAGTAAGACGTGGTGCTAATAATAATAATAACTAATAGGTATACTACACGCCAACAGCAAACACGCAGCGCTAAGTCTATAATTAGCTCTATATTTATAATAAATCAATTAATATGATTGGACTTCTTTGTAGCTCCATATTTGCCCTTTTTTAATTATTATGTGTCCTGTAATATACCAGTAAAAAAAACTTCTCTGGTTGTTGACGTTTAAGCTTTACAGATCTAAGAGACTTTTTTTATCCAAGTTTCACTACACGCCTTGTCTATACACATTTAATTACACTAATCGAGTAAGGATTAATAAGGTAGTATTTAGAAGAAATGTTCCGGCATTAGTGTGAAGAGAGAGGGTAAGAAAGCTCTTAGACCAATACCGGCGAGGATCGAACCAGGTTCTAAGGGAACCTATGCCAGGTTTCAGCTCAGCACGGCCCAGTCCACGGTATCTTGTTAACGTGTGAAACCAGAGCCCGAAGACCAAACACTCGAAACGTGCCGTTCGGTCGCCTCTGCCAGCAACTTTCAGCTAGAATACTAACCCATTAACTCAAGGGGTAGAGACTCAGTAAGGTTGCCTCGTGCGTAACTTTCACTATAGTACATTGGCAAGAATGAACCAGGGCCTTACCAAGTAGGGTGGGGAGTAGGTGTATTTTGGGAGTTAAGACCCCTTCCTAAAGTATTATTAATAATTAATTCTTGTATTATATTTCGATGCTAGGGCTAATAGCTTCTTGGAGTACTATGAGATTCATAGCACCTAAAAACATAATCATGTTTAAATAAATGATAAGGTGCACCACGCTTACTTTCTTCCGCTTTTATCTTAAAATAGACATTTACTAAAAACTCAATCTATGAAACGAATCTATACATTGTTTTAGAAACATTGCATCAAAGATCATTAATGAAATAATATACATTGTTACTTACTTGCTCTGTGGAATTAGGAATAGGAACATTGTCACAGAATAATAATTGAGAAAAGAGAATCATCTTTGTCCACCAAAGAGCATACCAATCAAATTCATTTTCAAAGACCTGAATTAATAAGTGTATATATATATTTATATATTTGCTTATATCTAAGAAATTATTGGTTTTATAAAGATATATTCCAAATAAAAGATTTTTATGTTTAATAGTACTGCAACTTTACAATGATAAGTTATTTCGTATCTCAAATAGTTGCGGAAAAATTATTAAAATTGGAAAATTTTTCTCATGTAAAGTACCCTCAAATTAATTTTTATGATAAAATAATAGTATCCATCTTGTTTATAATGATAAACTGTGCCTATATATCAAATTATATCAAAATCGTTAAAGCGAATTCAGAGAAAATCGTTTTTTTTCTTTTTTTAGAGTTCAATTTTTTTGACGATCACAATTCTTTCTCTCCGAGGTTTTGAAAGAAAGTAAAAACTTTAAATTACTCCAAGAAGGATTTAATGTTTTAAAAACTCCTCCTGTTGGAGGACAACAGCATGAGCCACCCCTAGTGTAAGCCTCCTTCTAGCCCATCTATTTTTTTCTCCGCCAAATATAAATACACCTCTGGATATGGTCATGGCATGAACATATATATGCCTTAAACTGTACTTATTGTTATTATTTCTGTACTTGATCTACAAATGAACTTGACTCTAGAACAACAAATGCTGGTTGTAACTTGGTCTAAGACGTCAAGCTCGAACTATCCGGGGCTACTAATAGTGAAGAGGTGGTTTCCATATGACTTGTGGCACCCTTGAAATTATCTCACCAGATGTTACTTTATCCACATATTCTTATCAGGCATTCCTTGCTTATTGATCACGTGGCTGGGGCCTCATGCATGAGCCCCCCTTTCAAAAAATCTCTACACCTTGATCCTAGCTATTACGTGGACCACTCGACGCCTGCGCACTTTGGAACGAACACGTACATTAGAATGTGTCGACACGACACGCGTAACAAATAGTAATTACAGGCGAGTGTAGATTTTTTTTTAACAGCCATTAACCGTGACTTGTATTTACATGGGCTGCCTTGCCTCTCCTATAAATAACTTTTCAACACTTGATGGGTCACTTCGGAGGCTAGGCTCTGAAAAGGGTTCATGCACGCTCTAAATACACGTCTTACAAAGTAGCTTAATCTAGGAAAATACGTCTAATACCACACACCCAGCTCTAGCACCTAGATTTTTATTAATTGGATAGTACGGTGGACCCGTCTACAAATAATATCTCTTGGTGACCTGGTGGTCTAGGGGTAAGGTGTCAGACTTCTGTTCTGGGGGTCCGGGGTTAAATCCTCAGTCCCGGCACGGATTTATCTGATTGCCAAACCCTTCCTTCACCTCTGACAAGACGTGTATTAATCACAACTTATGAATGTGAGAAATGCCAGTCCTCCACCGTGGTTCGGATTCCACGTTAAACTGTAGGTCCTCCATTTCATCTCACAATCACCCTACCATTACACATTAGCGTAAGTGCGTATAACCCGAACGGGTAGTAAGACGTGGTGCTAATAATAATAATAATAATAATAATAATAATATCTACATATCTAGTATTAACAATAATGATGTAGGGATGAGTAAGGTAGAATTCAGAGGAAATGAACCAGAATTTACGTTCAGGGTAAGTGTGGGGGGAACCTTTAATAAAAAAAACCACCTCTGTATACTCACCGTGATTCTAACAGGACTTTCTTATCTCAGTCAAACCAAATTAGGGCGAGACTGACTCCTTTTCCCGTATGCTCACTGGTGTGGTTCATACACAAATAGTAAAGATCTTATTATATTTAGACTTTTTTTTCTTAGTCGATTCACTAAAGAATGTTATTCCTCCTGATGCTAGAAATTCATTTCATAAAATTTGTAGTCGATTGAGATATAATTTATGGATCAAAGTGTTTACCCCTGCATGTATATTATATTTTATATACATATATATTTGTTAGTTGGATTTAAAAAAAATTATATATATATATTTGTTAATTGGATAATCCAATCTTATTGTCAAGCTAGAAAAATTCTACATAAAAATAGTTTGGCATCTAAATATTTGGTATAAATATAGGTTTTCCATTAAAAAAAAAGAATTTTGTATAATTTTTTTTAAAAAAAAACAACAATAGGTGAATGCAATGTACAGTACTGTACATACACTAATGTACAATACAATACATACACTAGAGGTGCAAGAAGGTGCATAGGCACGCTGCAAAGCGCACACATGTACGCCCGGTGTATACTGGTACGTGCATCGTCAGTTCCCTAATGACCCCAAGCACGAGTGACGTGACGTCACTTCCTCTGATTTATTACCTCCCCCCCACTCTTCCTCACCACCCTCCAAGCCTTAAACCGCGCCACAGTAGATGGAGATGCAGTTTATTTACAGGCGTGTTCAAAACAGCACCCATGTTTTATTATTATTTGACGTGTTTAGCATGCATTTTCTAAAACATACAAAGTATATCTTTCTTATTTATTGCATCACGTCTTACTACCAGTCCGGGCTATCCATATTAAATTAAACCCTTTGGGTAGGGAGATGACGAAAGTTTAATTATGATTTAAATATATCCACGATTACGTGGAGGAAGAGTGTGAAACCGTTTATGCCGGGATCACGATCAACTTAACGTTAACTTAAAGTTAACTTAACGTAACTTAACGTAAATGACCTCCTCATGTGTTTAAATGGAAGCGATCACGATGCAGTTAACTTAACGTAAGAGATGTCCTGGGAGGTCTTTTACTTTAAGTGTTTGAAGGGTATCACGTGATCTAGCCAGCCAATCATTATGCGAGTGACGTCAACAGGGCTATTTAGTAATTCATTTGTTGGTTTTATTACCAATGTTTACTCTTTAGCGTAAGTTCTAGTGATCAGATATTGAAACAAAATAATTAAACTAAAATAGGAAAGCTAAATTTATCAAAAAAGTTTTTTAATAGATATTCATTATATCGATTGAAAACTGTAAACATTCACAGATCATCAATACAACTAGTATAAATCACAGATCATAATCGAGAATGAAGATGTTTGGCTCGAGTTGTTACGTTAAGTTGCGTGAATCGTGATCACACATACGTTAAGTTAACTTTAAGTGAACGTTACTTTAAGTTAACATTAAGTTGATCGTGATTCCGGCATTAGGTAAAAACACCCTCATTACACCTGGCCAGGATTCTCAGCATGACCTCCCCAGCACCGACAAATTAGACTTAATGAGCCTGACGTTTATACCACGTACTCACCGATGCGAGTCAAATTTCATTAGCATATGATTTCAAAGCTGATTTAACCCAGGTCAGTTGGGTTTACACTTGACCTGATAATCACCATTCAGCCTTATTGTATAGAGCAGCACTTTTCAACCTTTTTTTCGCTTGCTTACCCCTTGGCAGCTCATTTCCATAAAGTATGCTCTTAATTTTTTAGAAAAATGTTTCATTATTACAGTAGTAGTTATTTCTGATTTACTTGTTACGACTGAAAATAAATAGGCTAGTAATGGGATTAAACAACAATGTGATAGTAAGCTGAATAAAAAGTGCATATATATTTTTATATTCAAAAGGCAAAACTCACAATAAAAACTAACAGATTTAATTTATTTATTTATTAATAACTATAAAACCAAATTTATGTTTGAAATTTAAATCATTTTCTCAAGGTCAAATATAGAATAAAACCCGCACCAACCGTCACCAATTCGTTGAGTTAATTTAATAACTTTTGACTGATCTTTTATCTTACACTGATTTAATATGTAGCTCTTTCTGCAATTTTTCAAATATTTTCGTGTACCCCCAAGCGTCCTGGCATGTAACCTTGAGGGTACGCGTACCCCACGTTTGGAACCGCTGGTCTAGATGTTTACTCATTTGACATATTTAATCAGCATCAATCAGAATTAAACCAACGGCTCCTAGATATGTGGTCAATCTCACTGGATATTTACCTGGAAATGTTGAACGAAACAACATTTACACACATTTTATTGGAAATTCATCGTTACAAAATTGCTTCGCTCATTGGTCATACACATATTAGCTACAGCGTATTCGAAACCAAAGGGTGATTGTCTTTGAGTGAGATAACTGGGTAAATTAATGGAAGAGGAGAAGAGATTTGGGGTATGTCAAGCCCCACTCTACCCTAAAAAATTGATATGGGTGCAGAAAGTGCCTGCCTAGGATCACCTGATTCTTAAGTTCAGATCAGAGCAGTTTTCGGTCAAATTGCCTTGCACTTGTGTTAAGGTCATCACTGTCGGCAGCTTACTCTAATTTATAAAGAGATCCAACCTCATTTCTGAGGGTACCACAAGTTCATGTTAGCCCTATCTCCCCCCCAAAAAAACAGCTAAATCATTCCTATTCTCTGGGAGAACATCATCCTAGTTATTTTCTAGTATTATCCATTTCATCAACCAAAGTTCTTAAACTTCAATCAAGAAGAGATACTAAAATATTGTTTTTCTTCATACTGCACCTATTAGGACTTTTGGTCTTTCTCCTGAGAGCCCTTCTTAAGGATTTTTCACGTGCAAAGTGTAGACCGATATAACAGGACAATAATTTATCTGGAAATTCCTTAAAGTAGCGGGTAGTATAACCCACAACTAAATATATTTTTTCATTTTTAAATAATTTGTAGATCTTCTTAAATAAACAATTAGTATCTTTAAAAATTATACCAATATTTGCTGTAATTTTATAGTATTGAAGGGAATATGGGAACTAAAGAGTTATGCGCGATTGCAAAACAAATTTCAATTAATGTAACTTATTATTCTTGAGCTAGCTACACTAAATTGCTTTATTGGCTAACGTATTAATCAAAAATTTAAAAAAATCAAATAGCCTATGCATATTTCCATTTCTTGGGGAAAATCTGTAAACGCTTTTACACGCTAGATAAATGCTCGCGTAGAGAAAGAATAATAAAATATGGACGTAACATTATCATTTCGAAAGTTGGTGAACTTATTTATTTTATATTGTGCCCCACAATAAATAAACCATTAAATATGTTTAAATTGTTAAGAGCATTTTCTAAAAAAAATACACTTTTGGTATCTGTTTAGCATTCATTTTAATATTTAAAATTTCATGATCATTAGATAGAGTCTGATTTAGATAGGAAGGACGTTATAAGACAGTTATAAAATCTATTAAAACCATTTTCATACTACCCGCTGCGGTGGCCGTATGGTCTAAGGTGCTACTCTCGCAATAGACTAGACTTCCGAGGACTGGGAGATCGTGGTTAGATCCTGGTCAGGTGTACTGAGAGCGGTTTTACCTAAATAGTTTTCTACGCTTTCCACAAAAATGCGGGTACACTTTCTCTAAATTCAACTTTACTCATCCCTAGGCCAATAGTGTAATTATTAGTACACATGCGTATAACCCGAACGGGTGGTAAAAAAACCAAAATATTTTCGTGATTTGCAGTTGTCACTTTTCATAGATAATATGATATAATACCAATAACATCGATATTTTATCAATGTTGAACGTAAAAATGTTGATATTTTCTAGAAGTTCCTTAATTACCAGAATCTAATATAGATATGTGAGAATAATTAGACTAAATCGAACAAACGACTATAACCCTCATCGGTGGACACGGGGGATAAATATCAGTATTGTCTAGACTGTTTTGCCAGTGACGATAAGGTCATAGTTCAGATCCCGCTCAAGTGTACTGAGGGAGATATTTACAAAATGGCTTCTCACTATCACTACACACAACTAAGGGTATATCTCTTCTCAAATTCTAACTTATTCATTCCTACCAATTTACTGTGTTAAAACGAGAATAACCATGGCAGATACAGTAGCCCCATGGCTTCTTTGGTGCTGACTGACAATTCACAGCTGACTTCTGACAGTCAACATTTAGGTACAGTAGCTCCATGGCTTCTTTGGTGCTGACTGACAGTTCACAGCTGACTTCTGACAGTCAACATTTAAGTACAGTAGCCCCATGGCCTCTTTGGTGCTAACTGACAGCTCACAGCTGACGTCTGACAGTCAACATTTAGATATATACCTAAATTTTGACTGTCAGAAGTGACAGCTGTTAAACACATGTTTTTTGCAGATCATATGGTTCGGCGTAGGGATACATAATTTGGTCTGGTAACTTTTCAAAGCCGTCAGCTGTCAGCTGTCAGTCAGCACCAAAGAAGCCATGGGGCTGACTGTAGTCAGACATGATGATAAACAAAGCCAACACGTTTGTTCAAATCTAGAATGTGTGTAAGATGATGAAACGAGAGAAGTTTCTCTCGGTTACGTATGACTTGTTAACATAAGAGGATGTAAAGTGATAGTTCCGATGTTTAAATGGCCATTAGGTTGTCAAAGGATATGTTAGCTACTTCATAGTACGCACACATGGTAATTAACGTGTAATATGTTTGACACTTAAACTCTTGTTTGTGCGCATCGGTAGGCACTTGATGAGAAATTCAGGCTAACCTTTGGTTCACACTTTCTCTTCACGCAAATACGGGTACATTTTCATGAAATTCTACCTTTATCATTACTACCCCGTTACAGTATAAGTGTGTATAATGCACGTGTCGTGAGAAACAGTTAAAACAATTTACAGTACAGCCATTATCCGACTTAGTGACACCATTGTATTACTATACGAATGTAAACGTACTCGGTGTTTTCGGGTCACTTAAGGTGGGAAGGATGGAGAAGCGAGCAAAAGTCAGTGTTTTTTGTGGTTTTGATTTCAAAACTTTTTGGTCGAAATATTGCTCCAGTACAAACATAGAATTTTAATTTTCTTCATATGGTGATTTCAAAATTTCTTGAATATCTTTCAAAGGTGTTCTGGAATTTAATGACAGCTTTTTCTCTTCATTTAAAAAGTTTGTTAGATAGTGCCACCATGCTGAATATATATATTCATTATTATTATTATTACCGCGTCTTACTACCCGTTCGGGTTATACGCACTTACGCTAATGTGCAATGGTAGGGTGATTGTGAGATTAAATGGAGGACCTACAGTTTAACGTGGGATCCGAACCACGTTGGAGGCCTGGCATTCCACACATTCACAAGTTGTGATTAATACACGTCTTGTTAGAGGTGAAGGAAGGGTTTGGCAATCAGATAAATCTGTGCCGGGACTGAGGATTGAACCATGGACCCCCAGCACAGAAGTCCGACACCTTACCCCTAGACCACCAGGTCACCTCATATATTCATTGCTGATATAAACATATGAAGAAAATTAAACTCTACGTTTGTACTGGAGCAATATTTTTTATTTAGGCAAAAAAATTTGCATAAAAATTGCAAACAAACTGACTTTTCTCGCGTTCCCTTTTACCCCAACTTCATGGTCACTGCTTGAGTATTCTATATTATATTCGGGCACCAGGTAGTTATGTGTTCTACCGATAAGTAATTCAACATAAAACAATTGACCCATTTAATGTTTTATATGTATTTACTAAACAACTTATACATTATTTATATATAAAAGCCATGTGGTGTATGCTTGTAAATAATTTTTCTCAAATTTCTCGATAGGGTGCAAATATGAAACTTTGCAAAATGATTATTTAAGGGTTGCAGTTATTTCCAAAATTATTAAAATTTAAATTTCTTCAATGGGTCTAGTCCAAGGGTGGATTAAAATAAGACTTACCTTCTCTTGCTAGAAAGTTCTTCCACTACTATTAGAATATTCTACTCATTAAGTTCTACTTTCTTTTAAAGGCTAAGTCAATGACCAAGACAATTTTATTATTGATCTGGTCCTAGACAGAATTTCACCTAGTCATATTATAGCTGTATATCTGAACTAGCTCTTTATAGGTGGAGTGACTATATCACCTATTCACACCTAGACTGTTAAGATCAGAGTGTTAATGTGACGTACTGTACCTATTGAACCTCTGTACCTCTTTATTGTTGAAGATGCAATACCTTCACTTCCTTCCCAACTTGAGTTGTGGAGGTGCAAACCCCCCTGCAAACCCTACGGCCTTCAATCTAAATATAGCCCACTTTATTTTCAAACTTATCTAAAAAATGTAACAAGACTATTTCCATTTTCTCCAACTTTCACTAAAAAATCCCCAATACAAAATACAGACCGGAAAGGGATCCTTGAAAACAAGTTATTTTTTAAATAACTTATTTTATTTAACAGGACTATAAAAACACCACTGTCCCTCTGTCGAGTAATTAAGTTCGGTACAATATTCGTATCAAATATGTTTCGAATCTACATGAGAAATATTGATGGGGGAGGGGGGACTTAACACAGTCCCAGTTCCCACAAAATAAAAGCAGAGAAATTAAAGGCCCACCCCAGTTTAGGATTTCCAGGTATTGTTCGAATTTCACCCGTGTTTTCGAGAGTTCATCATGTGCGAGAGTAGGAAACTGCCTGTATATCCCCTCGCGGTTATATACCTCTAATGAGGTGCAGGGAGACATTCCTGAACTCTGCGACCATGCGACCAATGCGGTCAAACTGTCAATTAACTGGCGGAACGCTTCCTGACTCTCATACGCGCTCAGGCTACGCAGTCAACACCACCTCCGATTATGTCACTAGGTGTTTCGAATCGATGTTTACGATCAGAGGGAATATGATGCCATGTCATTGATATGCTTGTAACTCACAACAGTAGGTACGCGGAATAAATTTCAAGTTTATATAGTCAAGTTTGCCAATTACAGAGAGGAAGCTAGTTTGAACCCTGGCCGAGTGTACAGGGGGTGTTTTTTTTTCACAAAAATTATTTCCCACCTTCTCTGCGCAAATATGGGTAGATTTACTCTAAAATTTTCCTTCTTCATATCTAAACAAATAATGGTAACTAATGCGATTAACCTTAATAGGTAGTATGATACGATGAAATTGAAAATATTAAAAATAAATTATAACCCTATTTTGTGCCTCACATCTTTGCAATTAACTTATTTCTAGTAAGTATTATTAAGTTTAACCCTTAACTCTAAGTGGGATTACTACTTTTAAAGTAATGCACAAAAGGAACGAAAAATAATTTTTAATGTTGGTATAAATTTACCTCTAAGATTATTAGCAATATTCTATATTACTGGCGATGGTTAGATCATGGTGAATTGCACCTGATACCCTCTTTGGTGACTGCATGTTCTAAGGCTGTGGTGGGCAAACCTGTAGCCAATCACCACAAGTGGTGATTTGGTTATAGAAGTGTGGCGAGTTTGAGTTTCTGGCTCTCACAGTAAAATAAACCATTTCCTGACGGCGTGTTCTGGTTGTGGTTCCACTTTTTTAGTGAGTCATTGACTAAACACTGCCTTCCAAAACTACCCTCCCCTTCCTTTTACTACAATTAATTTCATCTCTGCCTTCAGAAAAAAAAAAGTATTGTCAAATTTCACATTAAATTATTTTACATTCTCAATTTGAACGATTTTCATAATTTGCGTTTGAGGCAGTTGTAACTGAGTAGTCAAAGTGCATTGTACTGTGCATGTCTTGAATAAACTGGTTCAAACAGTCTGTTTTGTTCTAAATGTTCATTTGAGCATCCTGAATTATAATTTTCACATTGCAAAATATGTTGTCCATCTCTGGTCCAAGGCATCACTATCGCAATGGGTTTGAGTTCCGATGACAGGGAGAACAGGGTTTGAATCTCGGTCTGATGTACTGATGTGTTTTTTTCATAAATTGTTTACCACTCCCTCTCCAAGAAAATGCCGGTACACTTTCTCTGAATTCAACCCTCATCATTCCTAACCCATTATCTTAGTGCGTAGGCCTTCTTAATGTGTACAGCCCACACGAGTTGTAAGAAGCGGTGATAAAAAAAGTTTTAAAAATCTGCACATGATAGTTATAAATATAAATGAGGTTTTAGCAAGAAACTAGCAGATTGTTGAAGCGTTGACTGTAAAATATATCACTTAAATTTATTTAAATTATTTTTATTTTATTTCTATAAAATGAGAAGTCCCTCTACCTTTTTCCACCGGACATCCCCCGTCCGGGCTGTCCGCATATAGTTGCAGGGATGGAGTAGGAATGAGGAAGCTAGAGTTTAAAAGAAATATACGCAGGTTTACGTAAAGGAAGATCCAGAAGCCATTTAGGAATAAAACACCTCAGTACACCAGACTGGTATTAAAAACTCAGACCTCCTCGTCATCAGCAAATCATGTTAGACGAACTTAAATCTTAATCTGAGTCTGAGAGCTCACTAATGCAGGGGACCTTTTTAGCTAAGGACTTAGTCATCAAAATCTGTAAGTTTTCAAGGGATTTTGAGCTTTCGGGATTGAACTTCACTGAACATATATTTTTCCTCTTCACAAGATTAGAAGCTCTTTAAATTGACCCCTCTTTCATCTCTCTAGCTCTATGCCAACTCTCTAGCTCTGTCCCAACTCTATAGCTCTATCCCAACTCTCTAGCTCTATCCCAACTCTATAGCTCTATCCCAACTCTCTAGCTCTATCCCAACTCTCTAGCTCTATTCCCAACTCTCTAGCTCTATCCCAACTCTCTAGCTCCATACCAACTCTCTAGCTCTATCCCAACTCTCTAGCTCTATCCCAACTCTATAGCTCTATCCCAACTCTATAGCTCTATCCCAACTCTCTAACTCCATACCAACTCTCTAGCTCTATCCCAACTCTATAGCTCTGTCCCAACTCTATAGCTCTATCCCAACTCTCTAGCTCCATACCAACTCTCTAGCTCTATCCCAACTCTCTAGCTCTGTTCCCAACTCTCTAGCTCTATCCCAACTCTCTAGCTCTATCCCAACTCTCTAGCTCTATCCCAACTCTATAGCTCTATCCCAACTCTTTAGCTCCATACCAACTCTCTAGCTCTGTCCCAACTTTCTAGCTCTGTCCCAACTTTCTAGCTCTATCCCAACTCTCTAGCTCTATCCCAACTCTCTAGCTCTATCCCAACTCTCTAGCTCCATACTAACTCTCTAGCTCCATACCAACTCTCTAGCTCTATCCCAACTCTCTAGCTCTATCCCAACTCTCTAGCTCTATGCCAACTCTCTAGCTCCATGCCAATCCTCTAGCTCTATACCAACATTCTAGCTCTATACCAACATTCTAGCTCTATACCAACTTTCTAGCTCTATACCAACATTCTAGCTCTATACCAACTTTCTAGCTTCATACCAACTCTCTGGCTCTTTCTAAACTTTAATATTGTGAAGAAGGAAATTCCTAATTAATTTATTAGCAAATTATGCATCGAGAGATATTTGTACTTAGTACAATTACTAGACTATCACCAGATATCACACTTGGAGGAAACTACGAACATCTTGTCTCTAGTCTTCTTACCCCCTTCCATCACCGTCAGCACGAGAATAATTCTAGTCAATCGGGAAACAAACCGTAGATATCTCAGAGAGTGACTCAAAACCTGAAGCTTTATTTGTCAACGAACGTTTAATTTATCTCTAGTCACACATAAAATTAAACTTTTATAAATCAAGATTCACACTTATTTATCATGGAAGCTGCATTAAAAACCAATATAGAACTAAAATAACTCGGTAGGGAAGTGTGTTAACAGATTTAAACGACTATTGAGTCACTAATTGTGATGGATTTAGTCACGAATAATTAGAGCACACGTTCCTGTCAATTAGCAAGCGCATACCCTTAAACCCCCGCTCCTTATTCCAAGCAACGTCTCGGGGGGAGGGGGGAAGGAGGGCGATGAGTGAGTGAGTGCTCGGACGAAACATTTAAAGTGCATCCAAGCCGCTTAGGTGAGCACTTGGACAAAATATCACGCTCATACAGTATGTTGGTTTAAATGAGTTTTAAAATTATTCTTGTACATGGGGAATCGAGACCAAGACCTTTGACTTAGCTCACCTCATGCTTTACCACTGAACATTTGTGCTCTAAATCAAAGGTCCCAGGTTCAATTTGGGTTTCCAGGGTTCATTTTTAAACTAATTTAAATTATGAAAATTGAAAAATGACACCTGGACACATTTAATCGCACACTTGTAGCCGACGATTTCCGCACGTTCCATCATAGACTCTGCCTTAAAATATGAGTGAAGAATGACCCTGGGCACGGGACGAATCCTGGATAGTTCAGTGGTTAGAGCATTGACGTACTAAGCCAAAGGTCCCGGGTTCGATTCCCGTGTCCAGGTGTCATTTTTCAATTTTTCAGAATATATCTAGATGGAGTAATCCTCACTAAAAAAATAAAGCATAAATAATAGCTTTGGCTATTTAGTTCTTAATTTAAATTAGTTTAAATATTATGTTCGCCTACTTACGGACACAGCCGAACGAACATCGATCTCCATATTGTATGGTGATGGTGATGGGATGAACAGGGTTCTAATCCCGATCGCGTGTATTCTGGTCACATTTCTAAATGGCTTATTCATTCTCCCTCTATCCGGTCCCTTGGTTTAGTGGTCATTGCACCTGGCTACGAGCCTAGTGGTTCCGGTATCGATTCCCGGCTGGTACCGTGGGTATTTTCTCTCAAGAGGAATTATCCCAACTGTTGCCAGGGGTTGGTAAATTAGTCTTAAGTTAGGTTTAAGATTCCCACTGGTCCACACCTCCATATTCACTATCATCACATCATCTCATTGCGGGTACGTTTAGATCTACTCCATAAATGTACCCACGCACATAACATATAATTACGCGTTGCAAAATTAAAATTAAATGTAAATTGCAACCAACCGATGGCTTAGTTTAGTCAGTAGTGTTTTTCTACTAACCTTAGAGTCCCCCCTTCGATCCCCAGCAAGGAAGTATTTCATTCTGAACTACTGGGTTTGGTTCTCTTTGGGGTTCAGCAATAAATTAACGATGAGAGCTCATGTTGTTGTATTTGTTGACTCAATAAATGTTAGGTCACCAATACCTTTTATAGATACTAAACCTTTAAATTAAACTAATTATTTAATTAACTAACATAACCTTTTGCCAAATGGTTAGAGGTGTCAACTATAGATGTTTATTTTTCCAATCAAATTTGGGTACATTTTTATAAATTAAACTTCCCTCATCCCTATTCCCACAATTTAAATAAGCTGGTAACTCGGAAGGGTAGTAAAACTTGGAGTACGATAACCAATAAAACTAAGACTAGATGTCTTGAGCGTGTTTGTTGACGGTGTAAAATGGGGGGGGATGAGAAGACCCCCCTCGAGTTTGTCGTTGTAAATGTCCACGCATTTTGACTTCGCCAACAGCACGTGAGATGTATTGCCTTCCCACCTTCTTCCCCATACCCTCTTCCCTTCTTCCCACCACGTACCTTCAATCTCCTTCGTCAAGATTGACAAATGTTCTCCTCTAATGCGCATACCCACCCCCACAGCCCACCCTTACAACCCACATAGGGATGAAATGTTTACTAGTGCACCGGGGATGAAATTCCTCCCTCCCTTAGAAAAACAATCACAATCCATACACGCCAAGTTGAGAGTAAGTTCCAATAAATGATACAGTTATTTTGGTTCGATACTTCTTAGAGTCTTATTAAATATTATTATTAGCACCACGTCTTACTACCCGTTCGCACTTACGCTAATGTGCAATGGTAGGGTGATTGTGAGATGAAATGGAGGACCTACAGTTTAACGTAGGATCCGAACCACGGTGGAGGCCTGGCATTCCTCACATTCACAAGTTGTGATTAATACACGTCTTGTCAGAGGTGAAGGAAGGGTTTGGCAATCAGATAGATCTGTACCAGAACCAAGGATTGAACCTCGGACCCTCAGCACTGAAGTCCGACACCTTACCCCTAGACCACCAGGTTACCTCTCTTAGGATCCTTCCAGCGTTCCCTTCAGCAGCTACATACACTGACTAATATAAGAACACAAGAAGTAGCAGGGGAACTCCAAGGAAATGTACCAAAGCATTAGCTAAGTCGGTACCGCAACTCACTACTAGGCTAAAGGTCCGGGTTTAAAACCCCGGAACGAATCGGTGAAACTTGTTTCGGTGGCCGCATGGTCTAAGGCCTTACTCTCGTGTTAAACTATACTGTCGATGAGAGTGAGATCGGGGGTTCGAATCCTAGTTGGGTGTACTGAGGATAGTTTTTAGCTCTCCCTACACGCAAATGTGGGTGCATTTATTCTAAGTTCAACCTTCCTCATCCATAACTTACTAGTGCAATTAGTACATATGCGTATATCCCGAGCGGACAGTAAGACGCGGTGCTATTATCGGTGAGATTGGGGTTTCATCTTCCACAGTGATGAGTTAGTAACCGGAGAACTAGGTATTGTGTCAGTTCTAAAACGGGGTTAGTTTGTAAGTCGTGTGTTGATATAATCGGGTGGTTCAGAAAGTGCACTTTAAATATCCACTTGCCTTGAGAAAATGTTAAACCATTATTGTAAAAATTAATTAAAAATACAACTGGTCAGGTTTGAACACCGTCTTCCTGAGTCAAGGTCAGGGGGTAAACGTTTATACCAAAACCTCTCGGAATCATAGTTATTGAAGCGAGTATTTCATGTTTTACACCTAATCTCAACATAGCTCCGATACATTCTAGTAGTTAAGAAGGGTTGTAATATATTAGGGGGGTTCGTTTTATTTTCCAAGTATGTGTTTACTAAGGGGATAGCTCAGTTAATGCGTGCGTTGAGGGCGGTTGCGATTAGAAAACTAATACATCTCACTCTAATTGTCACTGATAATATTTTACCAGACACAATTTTCAACTGTTATGTAATTCTTAGTCTTTGAATTCTGTCTGTTTGTGTGCCATTTATAGCTCCTCAACTTATCGATATATACTCTCAGAGTTACGAGTCTCACTACCAATCTGGGCTATTAACATTTTTAACTTGACTAGTGGCGTAACAGGGAGAATTTAGAGGAAATTTACTGTATCTGCGTGGAAGGAGAATGGAAAACCATTTAGAAAAATCCACCCTCATCATATCTGGCAGGGACCGATGACAAACCAAACCCTCACTGGCAAACAAGACTAGACGAACTTGACGTTTTATTTGCGCGCTCACCGATGAGCATTTTACTTTTTGTTGTTGTTGTTTATACTAGCCATATTCATCTAAATTCTAAACCACTAAAGTATGTTTACAGCTGGACTTCTGTAAAAGGTATTTATTTAATAATTTTACCCTTTTATCAAAGTACAATAAAGTAGGCATATGGAAGATATTTTTATCAGCTTTGGTTCATTAAAAAAGTTTAATTTTAATTTTATATATATAACAAATTTTTAGTGAAACACATTTTACAGTAAGTGATGTCATTTTATTTTTCTTCCAAACAAATTTGTTATAAACTTTACAACTTAAGGTCTTGGTAGATGAGTTTCGTTTTCACATTTGCTTTAATCAAAGAATAATTTGAAATTAATTTAAAAAACTGACATAGTACATTAGTTCAATATTATGCTGTTTTTTAAAGTGATGTTGAAATACAGTATCCAAATCTTAAAGTAAGAAGGTATTACAGATACCAAATAATTTATAAGGAACTCCATTCTCGGCATTTGATTTATATTTAAACTTTTTTTAAATATAAATTATATAGTTTTATAGACGACATTATTCCAAACAAAATGCAAAGTCTTTTTTTTCATATTACTATAAACTTGCAGGACCACCCGGAGTTGCATGGTTTCTGCGGGCAATTCTTTTATATAAAACTAGAACTAACCAATGTTCGCTACAAGCTGTAGCTCCAATTCATGCGATTAAAAAAAAAGTGGCATGTTTGTATTTAATAATTCTTTTCTCAAAAATTTAATAACAATCCTTTACAACCTTGGGAAACACATTCTTTTGTTAAGAGAACCCGAAAAATTCAGAGAATTTAAAAACTTGAAAGTGGATAAAAATTGATATTAATTTTATCTTTATATAAATTATTACTTTTTATACTCAAGGCCTTTATGTCTTGGAAGCACCCTCTAATAAATATTGATTCTACTAAAACATCCAAGCGTCAACATTAAAAATAAAGTAAATAAAAACTTCAGAAACTTTCAGCGTCAGATTGATTGGATGAATAGTTGAATTATTTTCAAAACTTAGTTGCAAAAGAGGTGACCTGGTGGTCTAGGGGTAAGGTGTCGGACTTCTGTGCTGGGGGTCCGGGGCTCAATCCTCGGTCCCGGCACAGATTTATTGAATGTGAGGAATGCCAGGCCTCCACCGTGGTTCGGATTCCACGTTAAACTGTAGGTCCTCCATTTCATCTCACAATCATCCTACACATTAGCGTAAGTGCGTATAACTCGAACGGGTAGTAAGACGTGGTGCTAATAATAATAATAATAATAGTTGCAAAAGAATAAACTTATCTGACAATAAACAGGTTATTAAAGATAGTTTGAAGTTTTCAAAACAAACCGTAAAAACTCAAATTGTATTTTAGGCATGTATTTATTATGATACCTAATGTGAATCTACAGCCTAGGCCAATATATCCTGCGGTTGTCCATTTTGTCTGTAAATCTGTTAAGGGACTTCCCTTTCACAGTCCATCTAGTGTAAACTTAGGAAATTAAAACTTATTATATTAACTTTATACCATAATTTAATGTTGATAATATTTATTTGTTTGCAAGTATTTGCTAGATAACGTTAAATAAGCCCACGAGCTTTGCCAGCGAGGGGGACAAGGAGAAAAGCACCCCAAACCCAATAATTTCATCAAAAAATGAGACACTCTTAGTAAGTATTGTAAGAGGGGAAAAAAAGTGCTATTTATAAAAATTGAGATTTCACGTTCCAAGCAATGCATAAATGATTAATGAAACATATTTTTATGACTTATAGAGTTAGTTCCGTTATTATAATCCGTATTATTTAGTCGGTACAAATTTTGTTTTAATTTGTACAAACTAAATGTTGTAAGGCACTACTTTATTTCACTATATTACACAGTTACCAATCACCTTTACATTTTACTGTACAACTTTATTTCAGACCACACCACCAGTCTGGGGAGGGGGGATGTCGGTTAACCCTCTCCAGTTCACTAAACCACACTGACTATCTATACACCATGTTAGATCTCCTCACCAACCACGCGAACTACCTCTTCCCGCGGGAGAAAACCCTCCGCAAGGCAGCCAGGTGCTCTCGCGGAGGTTTATGGGAACACTGGGCGTCCGATGACGTAATATCAGCACAAATTTAAAGTGAAAATAGGCTATTTTGCCCCTCCTCCGTTCTATCTATCCCATCAACGTAATTAAGAGCTAGCGACGTCCACATCTTCAAACGTATAAGCCATTTACAAGCAAAGTTTTACCATCATCTCTCCATGCTAATTCGTCTGCACTTCCTCTCAACTACATTCCTCAGCCTTGTCTCATAGATCATACCTTTAATAGCCCTTGTACTAAACGTACTATTTGATAAAAACTCAACCACACCGGTAGGCTAAAAGTTAAGTTGCCTAATTGATTTTACTGGCAACGGGGAAAGCAGGGCTCAAATCCCTGCCGGGTGTATTATTGATTTAAAAAAAACATGTTTCCCACTCTCTCTCCACGCCAATGGGAATACATTCTTTCTCAAATTTACCTTCCTCTTCCATACACCCAGTCCGGAAATGTATAAGACGCAGTGTGGGAGAAAAGCACACACACAAAAACAACACAACAGAACTTGAGAAATAATTTGTTCTGAGAGTGAGAACCAGATGACCCCAATGAAGAATCCAATCAATCCAGGACAGAGTCGGTGGTTGACAAGCAGAGTAGTAGTTATACGTGTTCCGGCTTGTTTTCCATGTGAGCGCGCGAGCGGTAAGGTTCCGGAACACTGCTCCGGGTGGAGGATAGGGATACTGTGTGTGCTGAGTGAGGGAGACAGATAGACAGAGACAGACAACAGGTGCGGTTCTCTCCGGAGATGAGCCAACATTCAGATAGGTTGGTCTTCGCGCTCCTCGATTTATACTTATTTTTATCGCTCCTTTTTTTATAATTCCCTATCTTATTTAAGAGAGTCCTCTACATAATCACGCTTTCTTTTATGTATATATATACAGGGTGTTCCCGGGCTGGACGGCTAAACTTTGGGAAGTGGTAGTGGATAAAAAAAACTAACTCAAAATGTATTTTAGAGATTTGATAGTTTTAGTTTCCTTTTCACGCACACAGCCAAAAACTATATAAAAACACGTTTTTCTGTAAAGGTCCTCGGCAATAGGTTAATATTCATTTTCCTGTAAGATGGATCGATCGCTCTGAACCTGTGGCTTGACCTCTGCGTTCACCTTATTTAACGCCATTAGATTTTTTTTGTATGGAGACTCAAGTAAAAAGTGTATGAAGTGCCTGTTAATTACCTCCAATCATTAGGACAAAGGAAAACGCAAGCGTGTGAAGAAACAACAGTCGCACAATGTCGGTCAGCCACTCGTTCTGTCATTGAAAGGTGCGATATTTGTCTCCAGGCTGGAGACCGTCAATTTGAACAAAATAAATAAAATATTTTATTTAATACCTACCTATTTTGTTTTCACTTAGTATTTTGAAGTATGCGTGAAAAGAAAGCAAAAATTAGCATATATACTAAATACCTTTTCTGTTAATTTTTGATCCAATACCACTTCCCAAAGCTTAGCCGTTTAACCCGGGAACACCCTGTATACATACATGGTTCCTTCGATAACTAGAAGCCTTTGAGTCTTGACGAATAAAAATGTTCTGATTCAAGATTTAGATTAAAAAATAATATTCTTCAAATTTAGAATTTGTTCTTTTAATATAGTTGGTAAAGCTAAGCTTTTTAAAGAAGTTAGCATGGATTCATTATTAGATCTGACAAAATAAGTTTGGGAATCTCGTATTATTTAAATTCTAGTTCTTATTTGGCTAAGGTTTATGAACCTTCTTTTTTTAATGGACTCAAATAAAGAATTTGTGGGCCATAACTTAACCTATTATTCGATTTGTATTTGATAACAATTCACTATCAAATTTTAAATTTGGATTCTATTCGAAACATTATAGTAATAAAATACTTGATTCGAAGAAGGTTCAGTTTGAAATATTTAATTTTTATTCTATTCGAAACATTCTTATTTTAAAATATTATATTTGGATTTTATTCGAGTTAATAAGCAGGGAGTAGAACCGGAACCTTAACCAGGTCCAATAACTGAAATTGACACTTATTTTTAAGGAACCGGAACAGGAACCCTAAAAATAAATTGCCTAGGAAGCATAACCGGGATTAAAATCGAAATATATATATCTAGGCTTATAAAGGCTCCCATCTGTTCTTAAATTATTATTTTTAAATTGCATTTTATATCCTTCTTTCTTAACTTTGGTCGTAAATTTATCATAAAGGAAAATTTGGGTTCACCCTTTCACGTTGATAAATTAACGGCTGGGGACTGGATGTCGTACCTGTCCTAGTCTTAAGTTAGATTATATTTAGACAATTGCAGCTACGACAGGCCTAGCAAGCCGATAGTGGGAAATATAATATGGCTTGAATAAAATAATGACTCAGGCCATGGGTTGGAAACAGTAATGGATGCAATGTAAATTATAGTCTGTGTATATATAACAAATTAAAAGCTACCTATGTATATAAAGGTAGCTTTTAATTTGTTATAAATTATTTTAAATGTTTTTTTTTTCCTATTTATGAATTTTATAATGGTAGTATAGCTATCAAACAAAAAATTTAAATAACCGAAAACAGAACCGTAACCCAATTAAGAGTAAAAAAAAATAACAGGAACTTTAATTTTTCTCTAACTGGAACCTGAATCGGAATTCTAAAATGTTTACCGAAAGAACCGAAACAAGAACCAGAAATAATGAATATGTTGATTCGACTCCCTGCTAGTATCGTATTCGATTCTATATTGACTATCTTGGATTCGCACAGACTTAATATAAACCTGAATCTAATTTATACTAAGATTCGTAAAAAAAAAATTGAATTTTTCACCCATTTCTCTTAACAAATTTTAATTTGCTTAGAATATTAAGAAACGATACTTTCAAAACGCAAGAAATAAAATATATTCTTGATTTTTTTCTTTCATTACCATCTTGTTTCTATTCCTTCTCAAAAGTACCCACCCCCCAGCCCTCACCACCCAGTTTTGGAAAGTCACCAACGTGGTACATTCCTTCCAACACAATTCTTTGAAGAAACTGATGTTATTCCGAGATTCTCGATTACGATTGCCAAGATTGTAGATTGGATTCTGTCTGTCTAGTTTAACTTTTGTTCAACGATTTTTCACCCCATTTTTATTGGCGGATAAAATTAGGTTTCCTGATAATGGGTTGCATAAGTTTATGAAACTTTTCAACAAATTATTTCCTTGAAGAGACATAATGGTAAACTACAATCAAAAATCATTTAAGGTGGGAGTGTAATGAATACGAGAAAAGGTAAGTTTTTTTTTTAGTTTTCATATCAAAACTTTTTTTGCTCAAAAGAAATCAAATAGTGGATAAACATAGTTTAATTTTCTTCACATGATAACCTCAACAGTTCTTGACTTATATCTCTGGGAGTCTTAGAATTTAATGATAACTTTTCCTCTTCATTTAAAAAGTTTGTCATATAATGCTCATGCCGAATATTTAACAACTGTTGATATCATCCTGTGAAGAAAATTAAACTCTATGTTTCTACGGGAGCAATATTTGATTTATCTTGACCAATAAAATGTTTTGCTATAAAAACAGCAAAAACACTGATATTTTCTAGAATCCTCAACATCCCCAACTTAAGAGGTCACCATTGACTACCTCAGGGGATAAAATATGTCTGGGTAATGTATAAGTATTCAAATTGGTGTGGGTACATGTTTGTTGAAGTCAAGGCCGTAGTCGGGGGGGGG
>CABFWO010000636.1:93628-129682 GCA_902155825.1 Timema genevievae | reverse complement strand
CCCCCCTCCCCCAAATTTTATGAACAAAATACATATGGCTTTATTTATGGTTCAAACAATATCAAAATTAAGGTACAAGTACAAATTAGGGGGCTGTGTTACCATAAAAAGCACTTCAGAGATCTTCCAGAGGTGTTTATTATTAAGAATTTTTTCTAGCCTTCGGAAGTTATGGTATTATGTTGTCATAGAAAAAATAATTCAGATAGCTTCTAGAGGTGTTTAATATTTACGGTAGTTAATGGGTTATGATACCATAAAAAACACTTTAGAGAGCTTCTAGAGCCGTTTAATAATTAGAATTTGTCCTAGCCTCCTATAATTGGGGGTAGTGTTGCCATAAAAAAAACTTCAGATAGCTTCTAGAACAGTTTTTTATTTAGAATTTTTTCTAGCCTCCATCAATTGGGGGATGGGCCCACCAAACCCCCCCTGAAATTATTGGCTGGCTACGGCCTTGGTTGAAGTAGTAAAATTGTTATCGATGCATGTAATCTTTTGAGGCACTGTAGTCAAATGAATAGAATCGGTGAACACACGGACTAAATATCAAGCTAGTCTAGTGTTTGTGAAGGGGAGGTCAGTGTTCGAATCACGGTCGAGCGTACCGACTTTGTTTTTGTTTTACCTAAATGGTTGTCTATTCTCTTCCTACGCAAATGCTGGTACTTTTCCTCTACATTCTGCAGAACTCCTCACAACATAATTAGTGTAATTAAATGCGGGTAGTCCAGATGGTCTGGCATAGGAGTAGCCAAACATATATAAGCTAGATATATATACAACTTAATATAAGGATCTGGTATGAAGAAGGTAGTTTAAATGTAGTGCACCCGCATTAGAGTTTATATGTAATAGAAAAATCAGAGATAAAAACTACATGGGGGGAAAATTACCCTCAATGCAATGGAGGGAGTCAAACTGGAACCGGAATCTAAACCGATAACCAAAAATTAACAGTTATTTTTAAGGAACCAGAACTGGAACAGGAGCTCTAAAAATAAATCACCTAAGAACCAGATCCCGAATTGAAATCGATGAATATTTAGGTTCATAAAGTTTCTTATAGGTTCTTAGTTCATTTTGTATATTATTGCATTTTATGTCCTTCTTTCTTTAACTTAATCTTATTTTGAAATAATCTATTCTTCTTTTTCTTAGGATTTTTTTGTGTATTCCTTTGTTGTGTTTTTTTTATATAGATAATTTTTAATTTGTTGTAAATGATTTTTTAATGTATATTTCTATATACGAATTCTATAGTGGCAGTATAGCTATTAAATAAAAAAAAGTAAACGAACCGGAACCGAATTAAGAACAAAAAAAAACAGGAATTTTAATTTTCTCTAACCGCACCAGAACCAGAACCTTAAAATGTTTACTGAAAGAACCGGAATAAGAACCATAGCCTGGCAATATTTAGTTCCTCAAGCCCCATCACCGGCAATTCAACACTTAGCGAGACTGACGTAACGATGCTCTTGATTTCACGTTAGTCTGCCATACAGACATATTCCTGTAGATCTGCTCCCTGGAATCGAACTGGGGTCCTCTAGACCCGTAGTGTGCCTATGGAGAAGGATATGGAAGCTGACAGGAGGGCACTAGGCTAATGTTTGTCTAGAAGCTTGTTGACACCTCTCAACACGGCGGAGACCAAATTAACGAGCGGCATGGCGCTGCTTCATGTTTTCATAGAGAGCCACGCCCAGCTATAAACACGCGTGCGAAACTGGCATAACTCACAAAACAACAAACGTCTTTTTTTAAATAAAAATCATCAACCTTTTGTTTGATTTTAATCTCGCCTTACTACCCGTCAGGGCTATCCACACATTTACACTAATGGGATTAAAGTTGATGAAGCTATAGTCTTAGAGGAAATGCACCAGTGTCTGCTTGAAAGGAGAGGAATAAATTGTTCAGTTATGTATGTCAGCATTGGTGGGCATGTGGGCCAAACTTAAGTTTTGTAAAGTCTTATTTGTCGATAACAGAGAGATTGAGACTCAAATCTTGGCCTGATGTACCAAGACTGTTTTTTCATGAACGGTTTTTGCATTCTCTTACCAGGCAAATTCGGGTACATTTCCTATTAATAATATCTTAAAATTATTTAACTCATTAACGTAATTAAATATGAGAATATACCGGTAAACGCTCTAAGTAACCTGAAGTCCGACACCTTAGCTCAATCGGTAGCGTGTCTGTCTACTGAACTAGAGGTTCAGGGTTCAATTCTGGGTGTGACCAAAAAATGTATCATTGGTTCCATGTGGGTTTCCTCTATCACAGTGATGAATTAACGGCTGGGGGCTGGATGTTGTGTCTCTTCTAGATTTAAGTTATTTTATAACTCGTGTGCTGATAAAATCAAGTGGTTCAGAAAGTGCACGTTGAATACCTCAAATAAAGAAGTGGTAGCCTCTCTCCTACCTGAAGGTGAGCGCCAAAATCTCCCTCCCCAATAAATCAGATTAGACGAGCGTGACGCCCAGTCCACGTGTCCACATGTGTGTCTCAGTAATGTGTTACTTGGCTAACAACCAAGTGAATGAAATAACAAATCAAAGCAGAGGTTTCCCAGCCCCGCAGTGCCACCAAATTTAATCAAAATCTATTAATTATTTAAGGTGACCTGGTGGTCTAGGGGTAAGGTGTCGGACTTATGTGCTGAGGGGTCCGGGGTTCAATCCTCGGTCCCGGCACAGATTTATCTGATTGCCAAACCCTTCCTTCACCTCTGACAAGACGTGTATTAATCACAACTTGTGAATGTGTGGAATGCCAGGCCTCCACCGTGGTTCGGATCCCACGTTAAAATGTAGGTCCTCCATTTCATTGCACATTAGCGTAAGTGCGTACAACCCGAACGGGTAGTAAGAAGCGGTGCTAATAATAATAATAATAATAATAATAATAATGATTAATTATTTAGAAAGTTCACATTTTCCCCTATTAATGAAATAAAATAATCAAACGATAACAAAATTGTCATAGTGTCCAATAAAAGGGTCATTTTTATGTTCGACCCCAATGAGAACGTCACACCAACATTGTAATTTACCGACGTTGTAAGATTCTAAATAAACGTATCTGTAAGTGATGTGACAAATCTGTCAAATGAGCGACATCCATGTGATAGCCCACTCTTGCACCAACACGTTAGATCTCTGTTCACACCCTGACATCCAATCAACCCTACTGTTTTATCTTAATTTTCACCTCAAAGAGACTAAGGATGATAGAAGACTGTTGGATGCAGCACTGCCTGCAAGATTAAAAGAATATTTGGGGGACATGTAACCCCCCTCTCCCTCCCGCACCCTTCAGACGAAGCGCTCAGATTTATTAACCAACGAGTAGAGAGCGTTGGACGCTCGCACACTGACGGAAGGCCGAGTCAGACAGTGGCGGCTTGCGGAATATCACCAAGGCACACTTTTATTGTACTCTTGACCGGCCTTTTGGTCTAATGGTCTGAGCCCCTGGCTACTAATCTAGAGGTTCTGGGTTTGACTCCCAGCGGTACCTCAAGTATTTTTCCCGAGAAGGGAACTGTTCTTTTTGTCACCATGGTCTGATTAATTAGGTTTAAGATTTCCACTGGTTAACCAAAGGTAACTTTTTTGGGGGAAAGTAAAATTTAAGGAGACGCATCTGTGTCCACTCAAGGAAAGAATGAAGGTCTTTTGCAAGAATTAGAGTGAGTAGAAGTTAAGGGTGGTTGAGAAGTGAAGCGGCGTGGATCTGCTTGCTATTGGCCAGCCTGCACGCACGTGACCTATTAGATTGCAAATCACTGTTACTCACTTCTCACTCACCCTTTACTTTTACTCATTCTTGTTCTTGCGTATGGCCTCGAGTCTAGGCATGTTGTGAAGAACACCATTTGGAGATCAGATCGTAAGGCTACTTTGATCAGAGACAGGAGAGCTGTCACTCAACCAACTATACTGTTAAAAAGAAGAATTAACGTTGCTTTTTTTTAATGGGTAATCTTTTGTGCATTACTCTCAGATAATTATATCTTTATCAGGCCTCACTTCAAAACTACTCAAGGTACAGTGGAAGGGTGTGATAGTTTGAAGTGCTACCATTCACTGGTAAAACATAAAGATTATGGTTGGGTTTTTTTTCAAATATGAAAACATGAGATAGTCAATTTGAAAAATGAAAGTGTACACTGGACCCACTTTTTCAATCTCTATTTATATCGAATAAGGTAAAATATTTCCACAAAAGAGACTGAATACAATATCTGTTGTGTTCTCTGGACTGCGTACGCCCTATATTTCACAGCACTCATTGATTTGTGTAATAAAAAGAGAGTAGGATTTTGTTAAAAGTGTGTGTGCTGGTTGTATTTTAAAGTTTTGCGACTGAGCCACCGAGCACTTACTGTAAAGCCATTTCTTCTACGGCTGAACGTCAATTTGTATCCATAATAGAGAGTCGTTTTACATCCAATGCCTATCCTTGGCTATTAATTTACTAATATATATTTTATTTTTACTTTCTCATCTAAAGAGAAAGTATTGTAATCGGGAAAATTTTCTATTTCGAGATTATGATTAATCTTTACGTCTTATGTGCTCCTGAACTCAACAAAGTGTATTCTACAATTCTGTGTGTCCCCATGCCAGTTTGTCTTGGCCACATATCTTAAACAATTTGATAAATTTTCTTAAAATTTAGTTTCATAAGATTATACCTAAGTTTTTTATTTTGAACCTAGCCCTTAATTTAAGGGTAGTTTACTGATGAGTTATTTTTTTTTAATGATTTTTTTTTCGGAAATGGCTTTTACGGTTCTGTTTGAAATGGAAAACTAGAAAATGTTTGACCTCCCAATTAACACTGTATAGCTGGTTTTGGTGTAAAAATTGGTTAAGGGTAGTTTAGGTCTACTGATTAGTGATTTTTAAATATTCTAAATATTTAGAAAATGAATTTAATGATTATGTTTCAGATATAGATCTGGGAAGTGTTTGTCATTAAAAATTAAACTGAATAGGCCTACTTGTTCTTTTTTTAAATCGTTTAAGTGTAGCTTATTGATGACAGATATTTTTTAATTTAAATATTTTTAATTGACTTTAGCGATTTAGTTCTGGTAAGTTTTTAATAATATTAATAATTGGTGTTCTTAAAAAAATTCAACTAATATTTATTTTCAGCGTGACTGATTTTTGAAAAATTTGCTTTTTTTGAAAATAGCTATAAAGATTTTGTTTAAAATTAGTATCTAGATACTATTTTACATGATGTATGTTTCATTTTTAGAAATAGTTTAATTTAAGGGTAGCTAACCTTTGATGTACTTTATAAAAATTGAAATATTTTAAAAATAGCACTTATGACTGGTTTTAAAATGGGTACCTTGGAATTAGTTTTCATAATGAATATGAATGTGTTTTTACATTTACTTTCTCGCTATCTTACAGGTAGAGAAAGTATTGTGATCGTCAAAAAAATCGAACTCGAGATTTTGATGAATCTCGACGTTTCATGACCCCCGAATCCGAAAAAGTGGTTTTTGAATTTTCATCTGTCTGTCTATCTATCTGTATGTTTGTACCTCCAACTAGAACCTAAACGATTTTACCGATCGGGCTAAAACTTGGTATCTAGGGTTTTAATAGGTTTGCCCTGAAGTATTTTTGGAATTGGATATCTAAGCCTAAAATTAAGGGTAGTTTACTTGAGAGCAAGAAGAGAAAAAGTCAATTTTCTCAAAATCAGCTCTAACGATTTTGATTAATTTTCATTTCAAAACATTTATAAATATTTCAAACAAAATGGTTACTCTCAATATTTCGGCAAAATGAATTTAAGGGCTCCGGTCTGATGTGTAAATTCTCTTTTTTTTTATCATATCTCCGAAAATATTTGAAATATGAAATTACTTAGCATTGAAAATATGTATATATATTTATAATACAAAAAGTTTATCCGAAACATATTTTTATAAAACAAATAACTTTCAAGATATACGCAAATACATATAGCCTACTTTTTAACCTTTCGAACACCAAAGGTAAGTTATTACGACCGTAAAGAAAATCTAACCTGAAATGTTGATGGATGTCGACGTCTCATTACCCTCCCCCCCCGCCCACCCCCCTCCGAACCCTAAAAAGTGGTCTTTTTAATTTCGTCTGTGTGTCTGTTTGGACTTAAAATTAAGTGTAGTTTAATAAAGAGCGAAAATAGGAAAAAATCTATTTTCTCAAAATCTTATCTTTACCTTTCTCTGCAGTTTTTCCCTTCCACTGTATCTTCCGTTTGGAAGCTAACCAATCCTGTATTTTTCAAAATATGCCCCAACATCACCCAATCTCTCTTCTTTGAAATATGTTTCCATAAATTTATCTCATTTCTAGAACCCGATAATTTTTTCTTTATTAGTCCATCACCCGCCTCGGTGGCGTAGTTGGCTAACGCGCTAGTCGTGTTGAGCTCTACTGCCGAGGACGGGGAGATCGAGGTTCGAATCTCGGTCGGGTGAACTGGGGGTGGTTTTTCCTAAATGGTTTTCCACTCTCCCTCCACGCAAATGCGGGTTCACTTCATATAAATTCAACCTTCCCAATTCCTAATCCATTAGTGTAATTAGTATTTAAGCGTATAACCCGAACGGGTAGTAAGACGCGGTGCTAAATAATAATAATAATATTAGTCCACCTAATTTTTAGCATCCTTCTGTAGTACCCCATTTCAAATGGTTCTATTTTATTTATTTCTGGCTTCCTCAATGTCCAAGCTTCACTTCCATAGAGTTCTGTGCTCCAAACATACAACTTTAAGAAACTAATCCTGAGTCCACGGCCAATAAATATATGATACAGTTAAGCTTATTTTCTTGAAGAAATCTCTTTTGGATTGTGCCTTTCTGCTTTTTATATCATATTTGATTCGCTCATATGTTGTAATTTTACTCGTTAAATAACAACATTGACTTTCTACTTATATTATATATGCTCCAATTTTGATATTTAATGAATTATTATTGATGTCAGCTCTTCTACTATTAATAACTTTTGTCTTGCTTTTGTTTATCATCAAACACAATTTCTCTCCCAATAGGAGGTGTCAGGCACTCGTAGCTCTACCAAATTAAGTGGAATAAATAAAGGGTTGTTTGGGCGAACCAAGTTGAAGACTTAGCCATGGTCAGGATAATTATAACGATATATTTTAAATGACGGAGAATCATATTCAAACCTGGGTTTGTATAGAAAGTTATGGTTCCCATGGGGACCATTTAAGTAGGTTATGAGTAAATGGCGTACCCAGAGGGGTTGAGAGTGAAACAAACAAAACATTTACTCTTCCTCTCGCCTTGATATAAACTAATCTTAGCAAAAGTTTAAAACATAATAAGTACATTTTAATTTAGCACTTAAGATGTGTCAAATTCATGAGCTATGTTTTAAGAGTAGGCTTACGACTTGATATTCAAATATTACATCGCTATTCCTCTATACACATTATAGTATCCTTAAAATTTCCCAATTGAAAACCAGTTATAAAATAACATATTCCATATATTATATGCGTATGACGCGAACTGGTTTAAAACGCGGTGCTAAAAAAATCATATTAGGCCTATATTAAACGTATAGATGATGTATTCGTGATAGCTTGTAAATTTTAACAATTTATGCGCAGTCTTTTTTTTAAGAAACTAACTCAATAATTATTTATACTCCAAGGTGTCAACCTTAAAATAAACCCCGGTTTGTGTTTTAAGGTTTTTTCTTTGTGATTTTCTACTTTCTCTCCATGCAAATGTGGGCACATCCCGTTTAAAGCTCTACGTCCCCCCTATCTTGTTAGTAAAAATGTGCTGATATACTAGACATATAGTATGATGAGGTAGAAAAAAATACTACTTCGCGAATAATAATAATATACACATTGCTCTTAATAAAAAATGGGGTGTGGCTGTGTCATGGACACGGCCGTGTGTTGTGAATACGTTTATGTAACGGGTTATATTTTTTAAATAAAATATTTTTATTTATGTATTTAGGATAAAAGCAAGGAAACAAATAATTATTGTGTTATAATTATTATATTTTTGATAATATATTTTTATTCTAACACCTTATTATATTCACTGTCACTACTTTAAACTAATGTTTTATATACAATCGATAGATTTTGACGACAGCTGACGATTAAAACTTAAACGAACATCGTAGCTTCTCCGAGTCAAAAGTTATACTAATTGCAAATCTCGATACGCAGCAAAATAACCTCAAAATGGCGGCGCTTCCCCCTCCACCGCGCGCGATGCGTCACTGTTCTCGCTTATCGTAATGAATTCTTTGATCCTTTAGCTATACAGTGGTATAATTTAATTTTGGATGTAGAGGAAAGATTCGAAACTACAACACCAAACTGTATCCCCCGATTTTGTTATCATTAGGTTTTTTGGATTGCCCTCGTATGGTAGCAAATTTAAAGACGTATTCACGTCAAAACATATATTATCACTATAGATTGCGAACGTCTTGCTTGCGGATAGCCCAAACGGATAGTAAGCCCCTAAGTTGCGTAGGAAAAAAAATAATCTTGCTGGAGTGTTGATAATAATTAGAACGGGAATGAGGAAAACGAGAACAATTAAAACAAGAAAGGAATAAAATTATAAAAAAGAACACACACACAGACATTAGTGGGCGTTAACCGGGGATAGTTTAAAAAGTTCAAAGGCTCTGTGCCGACATGTTGTCCTGGAAAACAGATGATAGAACCAACAGAAGCAGTTTGTTGCTGTTGTTATTGGCAGAGGTGTACCCTACAAGAAACCGGGTTCCATAAATAAAAACTCTGCTCGGCATCACGTTGCGACATTATATCAGCGCGGTGTTGCCAAAATTAATTAACAACTAAATCAACCTTCCTTTCCTCCCTTAAATCCAGAAGGCACTTATGTTGTACAAACATGAGGACAAATGTTTTAGGACGACCATTTATTGTGTTTTCCTTTCAGGAGAATTGATGAGTTGGAGAAGATTTGTGTGTAATGTTTCTTAAAGGAAAAGTTTATTAAGGCAATCTTTTTATGGTCCCGTTAGAAGTGTCAAACAGCTTCAAAATCTTTGCCAAGTCGATTTCGAATGTATGTTTTTTCTAGAGTGGGCTATTATGAGCTCTCGTAAAGTCTTTTTACATCTGTTAAGTCGATTATATTTCCTGTTCATCTGGGAAGATATGTCACCTTCTTTGTTTCGGCCTCAATCAATCACTACCGGTCTCAAATTGATTATTTTTTTAAATTGTTTTTTACTAGGTGATAGTGAAAAAGAATGATGCTAACTACGTTTCTAACTGACTCTTGAGCTAGTAATATTTTAAGGCATATTTGTCGTCTTTTCTGGCTAAACCGATTGAGATGGAGGGATTTGGAGGTCGTGGCTCGAATCTCGGATGGTGCTATTGAGGTTTTTCTTTCCTAAAGAGTTTATCACTCTTCTTTCACGTAAATGCGTGTACAAATCCTCTAAAGTATATCTTCTTCATTTATACCTCATTTGTGTAAATATGCGGGTGGTCCGGAAAGATGTAAAACGAGGAACATCGAAAGCTCATATTAATCAAACTAGTTGTTAAAAATAATATTACCACCCAGGTTCGAACTAAGGAACCAGTTTAATCTTTTCTAGTTTGTCAGTGAATCGAAAGGTCAGGAATCGAATTCTTGAAGAGTTGTTTTTTACCTAATTATTTCCAAATATGCTTCCTTGCGAGTGTTTGACCCCATTAGTGTAAATATGCGGATGGGTAGTAAGACGTGGATCACTGAAAATAAAGGAATCCACCAGTTAAATAATATTTTCTGATAGTTTAAAAAGTATTCAGATCAATTCCTATCCATCGCCCTGAGATGTGTTGTATCACATTTGATAGATGGTGTCAATTACAACAGCTGGAAGCTAAATATATTGAAATTTGGTCGATCCTGGCTTCAATACCTTCATTTTCTATTCCCTGAAAAGGTTTCATGACCCAAGTTTAGTTATTCCAGATAGAACCATCCTTACGAGCTTTCTCTGTTTGTGAGCTGGTAAACGGCTTTCATTGAGCCCTTTGATCCGGCGGGGTCGCGCTATCTCGCATGGGGCAGTAATTTGATGGATGGCTTGTCAAAAAAAAAACAAGTAGATATACTCGTCCTAGCTCAAGATAGCGTCGTTGTTGATTCTACTGCCAAGAACTAATTTGTTGATATCGAGGCGCTTTGAACCGAACACGAACCAAGAAACACGTCAGATTGCTTGGTTTAATTTCAAATATATATGTATATATATACACGTAATGAAATGTGATTTTGTTTTCAAATATAATATTGTAAATAAAGCTCATTTAAATATTAATATTAGGATAATTAACACAAAAGCTTTTTGATGGTAGCACAAACTAAATAGCAAGCTTGTATAGTCTGATTTATCGGTGACAGATAGGTCCGGGTTTGAATCTCGGTTGAGTGTGGACTACTAAGGGTGTTTTTTGATAAGATTAATAGTTTCACATTTTCCTTCCTTAAAAATGTGAGTAAATTTCATCTGAATTACCTTCTTCGTCCCTATACTATTAGTTACGATTAAATCCGCATCTAAATAAAATATTATTTTAAGTTAAAAATGATACCTGGATAAGAGAATCGAACCCGGGATCTTTAGCTTAGTACACCCATGTTCTAACCACTGAGCTAACCAGGATTCATCCCGTGCCTCAGCCTTAAAATATGAGTTAACGGGGCGACTCCTGGATAGATCAGTGTTTAAAGCATTTACCTACTAATTCAAAAGTCCCGGGTTTGATTCCCGTGTCCAGGTCTAATTTTTTCAATTGAAAGAATATAAAATGCCTACCTAGACCATATCCTTGAAAGGTGGTAAGATGCGATGGAGTAAAATAAACCGTGACAAGGAGGGAGCTAAGCTATTTGCAAGTAGACCTAATGGGCTTGTATAAGAAATAAGGTTCCCGTAAGGTGCCCGCCAAACAATATAAATATAACATTTTTTAGCGTCGTGTCTTATTACTTGTTCAGGCTATACGCTTACTTACTAATTACGCTAATGGTTTAGGGATCAGGGAGATTATAAAGAGGAAGTGTACCCACATTTGCGTGAAGGGAGAATAGAAAATATTTTTGGAAATAACCCGCCTCGGTGGCGTAGTTAGCTAACGCGCTAGTCGTGTTGAGCTCGACTGCCGAGGACGGGGAGATCGAGGTTCGAATCTCGGTCGGGCGAACTGGGAATGGTTTTTCCTAACTGGTTTTCCACTCTCCCTCCACGCAAATGCGGGTTCACTTCCTTTATATTCAACCTTCCCAATTCCTAACCCATTAGCGTAATTAGTACTTAAGCGTATAACCCGAACTGTTAGTAAGACACGGTTCTAAATTAAAAAAGATTATTTTTTTAAATATCACACTCAGTACACCCGACCGAGAGTCGAGCCTCAATCTCCCGTCATCGGCAGTCTAATCTACCACGAGAGTAGCGCTTTAGATCATGCGGTTACCGAAGCAAGTTTAATATTAATAATAACTTAGATCTTTGCGTCAAAAATATAAATGGGAACGGGAAGACCCATCAATCGAATAAGCTGACGCAAACCTCAACGAACGGAAGATATGGGTTGGTGACTTGCTAAGGCATTAAGAGATTATGTTACTGACTGTGTATGACAAAACAAAATCATAAAAATTAAAAATTAAAAACAGAATACAAAAGGGGTTTGCCAAACCTAATATATCAATTTTGAATAAATTGAACAATTTTTTTTGTGGAAATAAAGTGCGCCGGCTTCTATTACCAGCCACTCTAAAATATACCGGCATAATATTGAGTTTTCTCTTTTTTACCAAATGTTAAACAAATAAAATAGCCTCGACTTTGGTTGTTGTTTTTTGGCTAATCAAGATAAATCTATAACAGGCAATAAAGCTTGCAGCGCAAACAGACAAGATGGAAGAAAATATTTTTCCCATTGCCAAGATATCATCGGTGGTACAAATATGAAGCACATCACCCATGGACAAAGGGCATTGCGCAGATAATTTGTCTGCATCGGTGTAAGCGCGGCGTATCGTCGGCATAATTAATGATTAGCTTAGTTAGAGAGAATTTACTGGTCAAAGGCCATTTTAGTAAAGTTTGACACATTTCATATCTTCAATTATATTAAGAGGAATCATTAACTAACGATTGGAACTCTTTTCTCAGGCTCGATAAACCGGATTCACTTAAGTGGGTGCGTTCGACACCTTATCTCAGTCGTTAGCCTTTCTGTAGACTAAGCTAAGTGTCCCGGGCTCGATTCCTGGCATTTCCAAAAAAAAATTATTGGCGAAATGTGGGTTTTCTCTTCTATAGTGATGAATTAACGGCTGGGGGCTGGATGTTGTGTCTCTTCTAGATTTAAGTTGGTTTATAAGTCGTGTGCTGATATAATCAGTCGGTTCAGAAAGTGCACGTTAAATACCTCAAATAAATAAATAATATTTGCGCGTACCCAAAAAATTAGGAGAAATTTATAAATCTTGTCACTTCAAAGAATTAGATGGTGGCATGTTGCGCATTAGTTAGTTAAAAATATTATTGAATTCGGTCAAACTTTGTTTGATAAAGAGGAAAATATAGTAAATAAATTAGATAAATAATAAAATTTGGTAGTTTGAATAGATGAAACATATTATCAGAACAATTTGACTATCGTTGGCATTTTAACCAAGTTTATGCTGTTTATATTATTATTATTTTTTATTATTTAGCACCGCGTCTTACTACCCGTTTGGGTTATACGCTTAAGTACTAATTACTGCTAATGGATTAGGAATTGGGAAGGTTGAATAGAGGAAGTGAACCCGCATTTGCGTGGAGGGAGAGTGGAAAACCATTTAGGAACCTCCCCCCCCCCAATTCACCCAACCTAGATTCGAACCTCGATCTCCCCGTCCTCGGCAGTTGGGCTCAACACGACTAGCGCGTTAGCCAACTACGCCACCAAGGCGGGTATGCTGTTTATAACTCAGGACATAAATAAAATTTTTTTTACATTGGATGAAGTAACATAATGAATTTAAATAACAAACGTCTAGCAAGAACACAATTTATTTTAATTTATAGTAATCTGTGGTGCTGGAAAACTATGACTTGGTATTAGTATTTATACCTCCGTATAAAATGACACGCCAATTTTCTTTATTATTATAAAATAAAATAACCAATAAAATAAACTACTATGGAGTATTTATTTTCATCCATATATGGTTCATAATATTTAACACATTCCCTTAATTCCAAAAGAAGTCACTTTATATGACTTGCTAATTTTATGTTATATAAAATTATATTTTAATACTGCATAGAAAACTTTTCATTGATTATTTTATGATGAGTAATTTTATTGTTTTTAGAAGCACTAAGATATATTTTATTTTTATTGCTAACTTAAAAAAAAGTATTTTCGTATGTATTTTTCGCCATTTGAGGTATAGATTTATAAAGTTGCTTGGACTTTGAAAGTAAATTCTTTATACAGATCGGTTGAAGTAAGAACTAAATTTTAATGTTCATAGTTACGTCACCATGGTTCTTGCTCCTTGATTAGAGAATACAGAAGTGGAGCAAGTCAATAAGGGCGCATCTTAGGGATTTTCCCCGACATGATTTACATCCATGTTGGTTGGGGGTTGGGAAGGGCTATCACATCTCATAAGGACCTCTCTTAATGCCAGAATTTATTCAAAGAAAACGCCGACTGACAGACACATAGTCTTGGTACTTATCTTGGATTTGATTGACAGTTAATTAATTATTAATTAGAGTGCTCTCATTTTTTGCCAATTTTATATTGTTATTACTTATTTTATTTTAATATTATTTTATAATGTAGCATATGATTTTTTATTTGGCCTTATTTCCTTGTATTGCGTGTAATTAGAAAGTCATTATTATTATTATTATTATTATTATTATTATTATTATTATTATTATTATTATTATTTAGCACCGCGTCTTACTACCCGTTCGGGTTATACGCTTAAGTACTAATTACGCTAATGGATTAGGAATTGGGAAGGTTGAATTTAGAGGAAGTGAACCCGCATTTGCGTGGAGNTATTATTATTATTTAGCACCGCGTCTTACTACCCGTTCGGGTTATACGCTTAAGTACTAATTACGCTAATGGATTAGGAATTGGGAAGGTTGAATTTAGAGGAAGTGAACCCGCATTTGCGTGGAGGGAGAGTGGAAAACCATTTAGGGAAAACCATCCCCAGTTCACCCGATCTAGATTCAAACCTCGATCTCCCCGTCCTCGGCAGTCGAGCTCAACACGACTAGCGCGTTAGCCAACTACGCCACCGAGGCGGGTTAGAAAGTCATTATGGCACAAAACAATAATAAGTGTTAAAAGAATTATCCTGTAAGAAATATACGGTACCTATCAGATGCCATTGAAATTTAAACCATAAAATTTATCTATCATTGAATTGTTAATCAAATTAAGATTTTACTAATGAATATTACTTTCATTTACTTGTTAGTTGATAAGGACGATATTAGAGAATACTTGAAAATAACTAGCCACATACTTATGTTGTTAGATGTTTGTGTTTAAACTTTGAAGCCGTAGTGAATTTATTAGAGTGAAATCACATAGCCGTTTCATCTGTAGCTTCAGGTAAAAACAGACATAAATGAAGAAGTAAGATCTACTTTTAAGAATTCGGGGGCATGTAAAATGTTAAGATTCATAATAACCATGAGGCTGAAAATGTTTACGTTCATAGTGATTTCTCTATATGAGAAATTATAAAAACTTTAACAACTTCTTTGATATTATCAATGTATCCCTCATAACACTCCGAACATACACGTTTAAAAGGGTGGAACTACCCTATAAATCTTGTCCCTTGTCACACTTGTTTCTTTAGCGAGGTACGCTCACCGCCTTTTACAAAGACCGCTCGTATTATTTTTTACAACACATTAACCTACTAGCCTTCATGTATTCTTGGTGTCCGCCCCACTGTGATACGAATAGCATCACTTTTACAACAAACTAACCTACTAGCCTCATGTATTCTTGGTTTCCCCCACACTGTGGTAAGAATAGCATCACTTTTATAACAAACTAACCTACTAGCCTCATGTATTCTTGGTGTCCCCAACACTGTGGTACGAATAGCATCACTTTTATAACAAACTAACCTACTAGCCTTCATGTATTCTTGGTGTCCGCCCCACTGTGATACGAATAGCATCACTTTTACAACAAACTAACCTACTAGCCTCATGTATTCTTGGTCTCTCCCACACTGTGATACGAATAGCATCACTTTTATAACAAACTAACCTACTAGCCTCATGTATTCTTGGTCTCTCCCACACTGTGATACGAATAGCATTACTTTTATAACAAACTAACCTACTAGCCTCATGTATTCTTGGTGTCCACCCCACTGTGATACGAATAGCATCACTTTTACAACAAACTAACCTACTAGCCTCATGTATTCCTGGTCTCTCCCACACTGTGATACGAATAGCATTACTTTTATAACAAACTAACCTACTAGCCTCATGTATTCTTGGTGTCCGCCCCACTGTGATACGAATAGCATCACTTTTACAACAAACTAACCTACTAGCCTCATGTATTCTTGGTGTCCCCCACACTGTGATACGAATAGCATCACTTTTATAACAAATTAACCTACTAGCCTCATGTATTCTTGGTGTCCCCCACACTGTGGTAAGAATAGCATTACTTTTATAACAAACTAACCTACTAGCCTCATGTATTCTTGGTGTCCCCCACACTGTGGTAAGAATAGCATCACTTTTATAACAAACTAACCTACTAGCCTCATGTATTCTTGGTGTCCTCCACACTGTGGTAAGAATAGCATCACTTTTATAACAAACTAACCTACTAGCCTCATGTATTCTTGGTCTCCCCCACACTGTGATACAAATAGCATCACTTTTATAACAAATTAACCTACTAGCCTCATGTATTCTTGGTGTCCCCCATACTGTGGTAAGAATAGCCCTGGGATTAACGTGAAGGTTTTATGGGTACACTCAGCAAACCATTGAATTTTTAAATAATAAAATAGGTGTTATAATAGTGAGTATTATTTTAACAAATTAACGCAGATCTAAACTATTGCGAGAAGTGACGCCATAGACCATGCGACCACCGAAGCCTTTCAAAACCATGTGTTTTTATTTATGTTATTCAATTTCTTCTAAATTATACCTTTCCCATCCTTATCCCATTAGTATAAATACGGTTTGAATATGGTGCAGACAAACAAACAAAATAAGTCTAAAGAAACTGTATACAAGTGGTATAAATAAATTGGCTCAATGTCAGCTCAAACATTGAGTCGCAATGCCAGCAGCTGTGTCTAGCTGGGCATATTTCGTTAAAACCAATCAAGCTCACTCAATTCACTAACCCTGAGTGATGTTTACGGTGAGTTATCTTTTTCAATAAGATAGGATTAAAACACGTAACTCCTGAAAAACTTAATTTTATTTTTTTAAACAAAAAAAATTCAAAGTGTGATCATATTTTACTAAGTATAGTTGAAAAAGTTCACCTAGACATGAGAATCAAACCCGTGTTCCATGCCCTTGTGCCATTTCTTAACTACATTCATATTAAATATGTATCTAGTGATGACTGTATTCTTTAAACAAAGAAAACTTCCATTTTGTCAAATTATATTTTGTTTAAAGATGGTGGTCAGTATTTATGTTGAACTGTGCTACCTGTATAGGCCTATAAGTTTGGCAAACGCCGTCCTAAGCTGAAATATTGCAGGTATTAATTATTGTTTAGGCAAAATTGATATAACCCGCCTCGGTGGCATAGTTGGCTAACGCGCCAGTCGTGTTGAGTCAGACCACCGAGGACGGGGAGATCGAGGTTCGAATCTCGGTCGGGTGAACTGGGGGTGGTTTTTCTGATATGGTTTTCCACTCTCCCTCCAAGCAAATGCGGGTTCACTTCCTCTAAATTCAACCTTCCCATTTCCTAATCTATTAGTGTAATTAGTACTTAACAGTATAACCCGAACGGGTAGTAAGACGCGGTGCTAAAATTTAATTTAATTTTCAAAAATGATGTATATTTTATCCGAGTCTTATAACCCAACCAGGATATCCACGTTTAAATAAACTAATGGATTAAAGGGATGGTAAAAAAGACTTTAAGGAAAAAAATTCAGACCACTCGGCAGGTACTTGAACCCCGTCCCCTTAGCGACTGTATAACCAAACTACACAATCTTGTCGTCTAGTCCGCATGACCACCGGATTCTAGTTTTGCCTCCCTAAACATTAAAGCAAAGGGAAAGCTACCCCCACCATTTCGCGGCATCCAAAAGTTGTTATTGTTAAGGACATATAAATGCCGTTGTCGAGAGAGTGAATTCCTGACGCTCTTTGCGACAACACATTAGCGACATGCGACACCCGCGGTACACAATGACACGCCCTCTAAAGGGCCCCCCATCATGCACCCCCCTGCACACAAAAAACCCAAACCAAGCCAAACTAACCCCATGGACCGCGCGGTCAATATTGACACTGAGCACGGCCGAGTCTCGGGAGATAAAGGAACAGATCAGGAGCTGGGGGGGACAAAATATGGAGAAAAGTTTCGTCTCTTTTAGAGCTGGGTCGAACCGACTGTTCTACGAACCTGGATATTTGTTTTACATACAAATCTCGAATCTGGTTTGCCGGTGATGATAAATGGCCCAATGGACTGAGATTTATCTGAATTCTTTTTTAATTTTAGCACCGCGTCTTACTACCCGTTCGGGTTATACGTTTAAGTACTAATTACACTAATGGATTATGAATTGGTAAGGTTGGATTTAGAGGAAGTTAACCCGCATTTGCGTGGAGGGAGAGTGGAAAACCATTTAGGAACCCCCCCCCCAGTTCACCCAACCGAGATTCGAACCTGGATCTCCCCGTCCTCGGTGGTCGAGCTCAACACGATTAGCGCGTTAGCCAACTACGCCACCGAGGCGGGTCAGTTTACTCTAGTATATTAATTTATTACTGTTAGTAGTTTTGGAATATTTTATGAATAAAGTATAACCTGTTGCTTTGCAAAATGCATTTGCTTCCCATCAGGTTATCAAGTATACAATATATAAATGTTAAGATTAATATAATTATGTTGAACTTGGTGGTCTTGGGGTAAACTTCTCGCCTTTGGACCCGATGTTCGTGGGTTCAAACCCAGCATGGATTTTTCTTGAGCTTTTGCGTAGCACAACTTCCTACGGAGGGGAAGGAAGTAAAGCCGTCGGTCCCATTTCGATTGTGCTATGTAAAATAACCTAGGAAGATTTGTGAAAATACCTTTCCGAAAAAATTGGTGGGATCTTTCGCTCTCGCTCATAGAGATTCTCGTGTTCTGTTATAAAATCAGTCGGTTTAGAAAGTGCCCATTAAATATATACAATAAATAAATAATTATATAATGATGACAAAGATATTTACAATGTTAAATATTAAGATTTATATAAAGATATTTGTAATGACAATTATACAACTAGACTTATACCGTTAAACTATTTGTATAGCAATAATGAGTATGATAAAAAAAAGATATAGAACTAGATCAAGTTGTTACAAGCTAAAAAAATAAATAAAAAGAATAAAATTGATTTTAACATGATGAATGTTGATATAAAATGACCATTCAATTAGCATTTTAAAGTTAATGGCTAATTATTCAATACTTATTTTATATCAATATCGATCTTCCTAAAATATGTTTTAATCCTCTTAATTAGGACTATATGTAGCACTTATCTAAAACAACTTGTTCTAGTAATTAGATCTCCAATTTATCATATTTATAATCTATAATATAAAACCCATTCCGTATCTGTCTATTTTTCTTTTCGCAGGGTTTTTTCATACTTCCTTGTGATCTAGAAGATTGAAATTCGACATTGGAGTTTCCTGGGAATCCAAGAGTGATGGGAAAAATCTTAAAACTGGAAAATTCGAAAAGGGGCTGAATCTGGGGCCCCAAAAATTCCGCATTTTTACTTTATGGACCATAAAATCAAGTTTGTCCGATCGCGCTGAGATTAGATTTCTTTCTAATACAGCTAAACACAACCCTGTTATAATTTATTGTGAAATTCAAATCGGTTTACCATAAATCAATACCTATTAGAAATTGTTATTTCCTGTTTAATTTTAAAGAAATTTTATATCTGGTGGTTTTCAAGGATGGAAAACAAAATTCATTCATTGGTTTTTCAAAATTCGAATCAACTGACCCTTAATGTTTACCCAAATGGAAGATTAGGGTGGAAAGATGAGGGATATAATTAGAAAAAAACCTTTAAAGGAGGTAGGAAGCTAAATTTTCCAGGAATGTAGGGCGAACACTCCAAAATAACAAAATGAGTGTTAAAATATTTTCCTTTATAAGTGGGGGATGGTGATATGGAGGGAGGAGAGGTTTCCAAACTGCCAAAACTAAAAGAATAAACTACTTATCAGTTTGGTAAGAAGATTGAAATTTGCCGGGCAGCTGTGAATAGCCTTAAATTCAGATATGAAGGACCCTAAAATGAAAAGAGGTTTCCCTCAAAATTTCCAAAACTAATTAACTAAACATATTTTTTGTAGGTACAGTAGAAAATGGAAATATTTTAATTAATATAAAGTGTCAAAACCAAATAACCAGAATAGATTGAACATTTAAAATTCAAAATGGGTGTACGAGAAATGGTCCAGGATTGAAATTTACAAAACTAAAATTATAAACCATTTATCAGCAAGGTAAAAAATTGAAATTTGGTGAGAAGTTAAAAAAAACCACACAATAATCCCAAGTTTTTAAAATTTGAAGTTACAAAATGTGAATCAAGAAGAAATTTCCAAAAATTTTAGAAAAAAAAACCCTTTCATAATGGTATAGAATAGAAATTTTGCAAACAAATATTTAAATTACTAAAGTTTGTGTTAATTTGAAAATTGAGAATTGAAGGAGAGCTAAGAAGTTCAAAAACTAATAAATAAAAAATTATTCTAAGTGTAGAAGAAAATTTAAATAGTTGCAAGCCCCAAATAATGAAAAATCTGAAGATATTAAAAACTTGAAATTTAAAATTGATTTCAAAATTGTCTAGGACAATAGAAAAAAATACTTCTTGGTGAAAAATAAAATTGAAATTTGGCAAGTAAGTAGGTATATCTGCCAGGATAATGAAATTATGTCTGAATAATGGAATTTCAAAATTGTAAAACGAGAAATGTGAGATCTCGAAATTGATACAAGATACAACAAATGTAAAACACTATTATCGGTGTGGTTAAAAATTTAAATAAAATAAGGCTTAAAATTTCAAAATGGGAAATAGGGGAACCGAAATGGGTTGTGGGGAGGAGCAATAGCTTGAAATATCTCCAAAACTATTAGAAAATTTACATTTCAGTCCCGAAGAAAATTTAAATTTATCTAATTGGTAAAAATGATCACCCCAGATGACATAAAAGTTGAAAGGGTTGGATATAAAAAAAATAGGGTTCCGGGAAATGGATTAAAAATGTGAGGTCCTCAAAACTGCTAAACTAATAAAAACCAAAAAATTAAATAGGCTATGGTACTGTATACAATTTTAATTTTGTGGAGGCAGATGAAAAAATAAAAAAATAAAAAACACACAAAATAAAGATTATCTTAAAAGGATCCATTGCATCGCTATTACACACCTAAATATCTAAGAGTTACATAATATTAAAAATAAACAACTTTTTGTGTCGTAGTTTGATGAACCAAGATGCTAATTTATTCCACATGTATTTATGTTAGTCTATTATTTCATTTAATTACTATATAGTCATTTTAAATGAATTAATGAAGCTATGTTATTATTTCAAATAAGCCTCAAGCTCCCTGGCAAAGACAGGCTTGTTATAATCTATTAATTATACACGGACTAAATGGAAAGCTCATTAATTCTAGTTTCCTGTGATGGGGAGGCCTGGATTCAAATCTCAGCGGGGTGTGTTGAGGGTGCATTTTACGGAATGGTTTCCCGAACCTCCTTAAATGAAAATGCGGGTACAATTCCTCTAAGTTTTACTTTTATCATTCTTATCACATTATCGTAATTAATATGCATGCGTACAGCTCGAACGGGTAATGAGACGTAGCGACAAAAAAAAATATTCAATGTCACCGTGATGGGACACTTACGTCATTCCACCCACAAATTTTCTACTTAAATGTTAAATAAATGGTGAAGTTATTTACCTATAAAAATTAAAATACGCATTTGGAGCAATGCATGAGTGATGAAATTCAATAAAATAGACAATGTCGAAAGGAATATTATTTACTTGCTACCCTTTGACTTTGAGCTTAGATGCTCTATCACTGAGAGATCCTAGCTCGTCTCGTATTTAAATTAATCTCCAACCAGTTATTTTTGTACTTAGTCTAATAAATTGGTGTAATTGGCGAAAATATTGGCCACTCAGAGTTATCCACAATGTAATCGGCTTATCGGTTCAGTGGTAGAGAGAGCATTGGCTCTTATAGAGATTCCAGGATTCGATTATCGTGCGCAGGCTGTTATGAAGGTGCTAGTTTTGGGTGTGTCGTATTAGACGTACTGTCCTGGGTCTAGTTAGTTCTATGACTAATAATACTACTATTAATAACCATAATAGTAGCATTAAAATAACCCACTTCGGTAACAGCATGGTCTAAGGCGTCACTCTGGCAATTGACTAGACTTTCGATGACAGATATATCGGGGTTCCATTCCCGGACGGGTGTACACATGGTGGTGTTTACTAAATGGTTTTCCCCCCATCAATATCATATCGTCTTGTTCTTAACACCAATTACATGACCCCTCACAATTGTTAATTTTTTTTATCGAAAATGAAATTGCATTCCTCTATAATAATCTCTCAAATGTTTTATAAGTCTTTTGGTAAACCTGAGAAAACAAAGGGAATTCTATACTAACAAAATTGTGTCCCCTCTGATCTTTTTGTCCTCGTTTACTCTCCTGTGCTGTATCCTCCGAGGACAGAGCTCGCTCTCACTTTATCCTCCCCACTCTACCTGCTCCGGTAGTCCCGCTCACAACAGAAATATTGTCCTCTTCACATGCTTGTCTTGACTCCTCTCTTCAAACTTGTGCTTGCTCTTCCATTTGGGACACGGCTCAGACTGGGAATTTGTAATCGATTTGATAAACTGAACCTCTTATACCCCTCTCACACCCCTCCCATGTGTTCGTTATCTCCCTTTAAACCCCTCTCACTCATCCTTGTTGCTTGGTGGTCATGCCGGGATCACGATCAACTTAGCGTTAACTTAACGTAACGTTCACTTAAAGTTAACTTAACGTACGTGTGATCACGATTCACGTAACTTAACGTAACAACTCGAGCCAAACATCTTCATTCTAGAGTATGATCTGTGATTAGTACTAGTTTTACAGTGATGATCTGTGAATGTTTATAGTTTTCAACCTATGTAATAAATATATATTACAATTTTTTTTTTTTGATAAATCTAGCTTTCCTATTTTAGTGTAATTATTTGGTTTCAATGTCTGATCACTAGAACTTAGGCTAAAGAGTAAACATTGGTCATAATACCAACAAATGAGTTACTTAATAGCCCTGTTGACGTCACTGGCATAGTGATTGGCTGGATAGATCACGTGATACCCTTCAAGTAACGTAAAGTAAAGTAAAATACCTCCCAGGACATCTCTTACGTTAAGTTAACTGCATGTCAACGTTAAGTTAACTGCATCGTGATCGCTTCCATTTAAACACACAAGGAGGTTCTTTACGTTAAGTTACGTTAAGTTACGTTAGGTTAAGTTTAAGTTGATCGTGATCCCGGCATCAGAGAGGCCAACGCCAGACTTAGGGAAAGATTTTTTGTATTTTACTTGCCGCGTATTTTACCGCGCACTGCAATTTCTTGCTCATTTTGGGAGCCAGAATGAAGAAAGTGACAGAGGGGACAGAGAATGGGAAAACAATAATTTAAAAAAAAACTCAAAACGTGTGCCTTCAGTTAGGACTCGAAACCCGACTTGACGAGTCAGTGAATAAATAGCCTTTGTGTTCATAAAATATTAATTGTTTTAATAATTTTTTGTTAGTATTAAAATTAGCAGTTAATTTGAAAACTATTTGTTTACTGCTAGTGATTTAAATCAACGTGGTCCAACCTACTGACCATAAACTTTGTTTCTTCTGGCCCACAAATCTCAACCAGGTTTAAAATAAATAATAATAATATAAAAAGGAGTAATCCCGACCTGATTTATCAAAAAAATGGTGACACAAAAACAGGATAAGTCATTTGTATTTTCATATTGCTACTATATTCTACTTGCCCAATTACTGGTTTTAAGAAAGAGCAAATCTATTTATTTCAGTGGTAGGCCTACCAAAATAGAACTATATATACTGTGACTGATGGTAGAGGGATGGTGATGTGGATATTAGGGGTAAAGAAAGGGGGCTACGTTAAGGTTTTCAACTATCCGAAATAGGTCTCACTCTTTAAGACAGAAAATGTTATCTTCAATTTTTGACTATCGATAAATATTTTCCTTCATTTTATTAAAGGTACTTTTAATTAATAGTACAATTTGCGGTGGGTCAGGTCACAGTGAGTCATAGGGGAGTACACCCCACTCTCCCTGGTAGCTACTACATCCCTGATCATAAATAAATGTTTCAAAACTAGAAGTGTCACTTGCTTATTACCATTATCATGTCCAACTGTAATGTAATTATTTTTCTCGTGACCTGCTTGGTTTTCTGCACTATGCAATTTGGCCAACAAGTTGGGACAGGTTTTACTGCTCTAATTTATTTAATTACAATCCAAATTATAAGGATACATTCTAAGGGAACACACTAACCACTTCGCTAAATTGGTGGTTTAAACAACAACATTACTCTAGTGGTAGGCCCTACTCAGAAGATATCCACCCTGATGGTTCCTCAGGTAAGAGGAAAGCACAATATCTTTCACCTAATATTTGATACTCTAAATGACTCGTTGGTTGAAATATATATAATTTCGTTATTTAAATTACTATAATATATCTGGGATAAACCAAGTTCTTATAGAATTCCATTCTACAATTCTATCTATACTCAATATAGACCCTCCTCGGTTGCGTAGTTGGCTAACGCGCCAGTCGTGTTGAGCTAGACTGCCGAAGACGGGGAGATCGAGGTTCGATTCTCGGTCGAGTGAACTGAGGGTAGTTTTTTCCTAAATGGTTTTCCACTCTCCCTCCATGCAAATGCGGGTTCGCTTCCTCTAAATTCAACCTTCCCAATTCCTAACCCATTAGTGTAATGAGTACTTAAGCGTATAACCCGAACGGGTAGTAAGACGCGGTGATAAGTATTATTATTATTATTATTATTATTATTATTATTATTATTATTATTATTATTATTATTATTATTATACTTAATATAAAAATTCATTAGAGAATAGAGCTCGAGACATTTGTCTTTGATCATAGATATCCATACCACTGAGCTATTCAGGGCTATCTAGTATGAAGCTTCACTCTTATTTAATTATTTGTGTAGGCCTATATAAAGACATGATGTAGTGTCACTTAATTGAGGATGATCTACAATGACAGTCACAATAATTTATTATGGTTAGATTTGATTTGATAGATCAAATACAAAATACATTGGCTGAACAGGGTGACATTTTTCTGCTAGTGTAATCTCCAAGTGTGAAAGGAATAAGATTCAATTTCCATGTATCCCTACATTTTAAAACAGAATTTGAAATATTGATAATTTTATAATTTAAATCTTGGTCAGTGAAAAAATATTATTTAATGAATTACCTCAACGGATGACGCAAGAAGTCAGGATGTGGGTTGAGTCTCATATATGATACGGCAGCTTACCAAGTTTATATAATAAACCATATTCAGTTAAAATATTTGAGATAGCTGTGTAAGATAACAGCATTAAATGCTTTTATTTCAAAATTTCCTAACTTTCTTTAAATACGATGGTTCAAGCAACATTTGATAGCAAAAGTTATTTGCGGGGGACTCTGTTAATATCTTAAAAACTAATATTGGGGAGGTTAGGAAACGAGGTATTTAATCAAAAACCGCAATAAATTCTTCAAACAATATATAGTTTCATAAAAGGTTGTGTCTGAATGTAGGATCAGCTTCGGACCTCACCATTGCGATTCTCTCTCCCGCCTGATATACAGGCAACCTGCCAAGCATATATTGCGAGTTATATACTAGGAGCAGCTCCAGTCTTCACCACTGAAGTTTGCCTGATATACAGGCAACCTGCCAAGCATATATTGCGAGTAATACACTAGGAGCAGCTCCATTCTTCATCACTGAACATTGATCTCGGACCTCCTAGCAGCCACTCACCAAACTTCTAAATCAATGCTCGAACCGAGAATTATACTTTATATTCGTCCGCTGATATAGCATTAAATCTAATTTACTTTTAACCTGAAAATCTTCCAAATTTTAAATGGAACGAATGCAATCGAGGATTGTTTTTAAAGTTTACTCCAGAAACTTTATCATTTTGGCTTTAATAAAACAATACAATTTATTCAAGCCCTCTTTTATTCACGTATTAATTCCAGCGCTTTGATATTGAATGTGCAACTAACGTTGGTCATTACTGGTCTACTGTAGACCATATATGTTAATACTTGGATATTATAATCAAACTCTTAACTAGCAGATACCTTTTCCTTGTTGTTCTATTATCTTAATCTTTCCATTTGAAAATTTACTGGAATATTTTAGTCTCTTCTCTCTGCACCAAAGTCAGTTCTGTCAGTAAACTGGTGGCGACCTCACATTTCGACACAGCGTGTAGTTGTTTGCCGTGAAGTGGCTGATGGGTCTGTTAGTCTCCTCCCCTCTGGGGTCCACGGTGTGTTGACACACCACCAGGAGCGGGTGTGTAGGACCACGCCACTACCGTGTTACCCTGCCGCGCTACCTTGTTTAAACACCCGCAACCATCAACAACACGAGGAGGACACAAAGGTTTAAAAGCATTATCGATCAATCACGGGACATGAGGACTCTTTCTTCGACTTCTCTAGACCCATCACCGTGGTTGAATGATTCAATATGTCGAAGATATAGTTCCAAGGTACCTTAGTTCGTGCCTATGAGGAAAATATAATAAATTGTATCAGTAGTAATTAAAACATTTTCACTAAAGTCAATTGAACTATTAAGGCATGTGGGTAACTTTAAAATTTATATTCCTATTTTGATTCAAAATTACGAATCAAAATAAATTCTAGACCCGGATTCATTGAGTAAAACATTTTAAAAAGTACTTAATTTCTTATAGAAACTAAACCAAATCCCTTTCTAAAAATATAATCATAAATTTAATCAATGAATTTCAGTATAGTCATGTGACCGTGTTTAGTTTTTTATTTTAATACATAAACTCCTGTTCTTTTACTTGACCATTAAAACATGTGAGTTTATATCAATGAATACTCTATCATTGTTATAAGTTAATTTTTATGGCTTTTATTTATTTGAGTTATATATTTTTTAATAGTTTAACTTGTCCTATTTAATATTCAAAAAGGATGCTGGTTGGAAATTTTCAAAGCATAACGTTAGTTTCGTATACTAATCGATTTGTGTTGAAGAACAATGATTCCAATTAGGTTGGAAATTTAAAATCTTGGCATCGTACAGGCTGGCGGGGATGTAGGCAACTCGAGAGAAGACCAGTTTTCTTTCAGTTTTTATAACAAAACTTTTTTTGGCTAAAATAAATAAAATATTGCTTCTATGCAAACATAAGAGTTTAATTTTCATCTCAATGTGATATCGCAGTTATTAAAAAATCTGTCAAGAGTGTCCTGGAATTTCATGAAAACTTTTTCTCTTCATTTAAAAAGTTTCTCGTCTAATGCCAATATGCCCATGATATTCAAGAACTGTTGATATTATCACGTGAAGAAAATAAAACTCTATGTTTATATGGGGGCAATATTTTATTTATTTTGGCCAAAAATATGCTTTGATATAAAAACTGAAAAAACACTGGCCTTTTCTCAGGTTCCCTACATTCTCATCTTAATAATTATCCTTGTTTTGGGGTTTTATGTCTCATTACAAATCGTCCATACTATCAACATATTTACATAGTTTCCCCTCAACGCAAATGCGTCTACATTTCCTCTAAAATTACCTTATACTTATACAACTTATAACAGTGGGCTTAATAATACACATCCATACACACCTAAATTGGTTAGCATCAACATTGTTGGGAACATGAACTAAAGCGTCAGTCTCGTCTGGTCTGGTTTGCCAGTGAATGAGAGTTCAGGGTTCGAATCTCAGCCAGGTGTATTAAGCATTATTTTCTATAGATACTTTATCACTCCACCTCCACATAAATGCGGGAATATTTTATCTAATTTTTAATTTCCTCATCCCTACGCAATTTTCTTAATTAAATAAAGCCTATCTTGGACGGGTAGTAATATGCGATGGAAAAAATTACCATTAACAACGTCTGAAAAGTAATATTAAATAATACGAAGCAACTTATTCCAAGCCCTTAACATCCAACCTCATTTATAATAAACATAATCTTTACACCAAGATCTGACCTGAAATCAAAGTACTTCCGGCCAGTGTGAGCAACCCACAGTAACATAATATCCCTCAACATATGTGCTTCACTCCCTGGTTCTCAGTTTGACTTGTAGCTAATCATGAATTCTAATATTCAAGGCGATGCGAGAAAAATACAGTATTTCTGCAGTTTTTATGACAAATCTTTCCTTTTGTCAAAATAAATAAAATAGTTCTCCATTACAAACATAGAGTTTAATTTTCTTCAAATGGTGACCTCAACATTTCTGGAATTTCTGTCAAGGGTGTCCTGGAATTTAATGACAACTTTTTCTCTTCATTTAGAAAGTTGGTCATCTAACGCCGTTATGCTCATGACAGATATTTAAGAACTGTTGATATCAACATGTGAAGACAATTAAATTCTATATTTGTACTGGAGCAATATTTTATTTATTTTGGCCAAAAAAAAGTTTTGCCATAAAAACTGCAAGAATACTGGTATTTTCTCTTGTACCCTTGTATCCTCAACTTAAAGTGAACTAAGAGCCCACCAGTGGCGTGGCTTGTTGCCAAGATCAGCAAAGTAAGTTGAAACTGTACTTGTAAATTGTCCTCATAATTCAGTAAAACACTCATTGGCCAGCTATCAACGAAAATAAATTCCCATGTGAGATACGTAGAGCAGAACCTAAGTGTTATTGGTCAAATAGGAAGCGAATGAGTGAGAACATATCACAGGTAGAGATTTCACAAAGCTTTGCTTACCCTGGCAAAACTCCACGCCACCGGAGCACACTGTGTTCACCCTGAAATTATACACTCCCGTGAAGCACCAAACTTGAATGTGACACGGACATTTATTGCACTAAGCGCACAATCTTCCATAGTTTTTCGAAACAATTATGTTGGTGTTTATAAATATATATTTATCTAATTAGTTTTTGTTTGCAGTGTTTCTTACCACCCTTTAAGGATATTCGTATTGCTACACTAATGAGACAGTAATGATAAGGTAGAATTTAGAGGAAATATACCCACATTTTTAATGAAGCAAAGTATAAAACAATGTTTTACAAATACACCCTTAATAAGCTGGATTCGAATATCACTAAATGACTCCTTATCCCACTTGCCCATTTTAACTTTAATTTGTGTAGAACCTAGGCTACACTTTACATTATATTTAATTAAATATGAAATATTTTAATTAATTTTAAATGCTTTCTTAGTCATTAAATAAATGGTAGTTACTTAAATTTTTCAAAAATGTCGAGAGTTTTGTTTTATTTTACTTTCCTCCAAAGTTTCCAAACGTGCTTGTAAATATAGTCTAAAACTGAAACTAAAAGAAGAATATCTTCTAGAGAAACAAAATTTCCAGTTATCAAATTAAAATTTCAAAGGACTAAGAACCTTGTGAACATTAGTAATTGTTTTTATGGAAATAGAAAAGACAGCTGTGATTAGTTAAAAGTAGACTACTTTCCTTTGAATGTTAATTATTGCCTTTTTTTATTAGTTTGATTTTTTTTTCTTGCGGGTCATTTGCAATAGTTTTTGTAAATAGATGAAAATAGGTGTTTGGCACTATTTTATTATTTAATTTTTAGTTTAATAACTTCCGACTTCTTTTTCTTTTTGGATCTAGATCGTGGTAGACAAGGGTTTTTGTGAAAGTGTTGCGAATAACTTATTTTGTACTATAACAATATTTATTAAAAAGTCTTCATTTTTATAAATTTGGTTGATCTTGAAAAATTAAATGTCCCAAACAATTACTCTCTAAAATTATATTTAGAACAGAATCCAGAAAGAAAAGCAAAATAATTAATTCCAAATTAGAAATACATAAACAAACTGAGCTTAAGGGCATTTGGAATTTAATATTCCTTCTACAACGGATATATTGACAGTCTTTAACATTATGAATTAATGATTCAGGATATATATATATATATATATATATAATATTTTGAGTAAAGCATGAGTTAATAAATGAAAAAAAGCCAAGTCAATATATCAAATAGCTAAAATTCTTATTATTAAACCTAATTATTATATCATAGATAAAAAATTGTTTGACTATACTATAATCTATATTTATTCACCTAGAGTAATTTTAATTAATTTAATAATATATTTTTGAAACAATAATGGAAGTAAATCGACCATTCCTGCTATATTTTATAGCCTTCATACAAACAAAAAAAAAACCCATTGGGTCTTACTTATCTCCTGTGCTATCCACATTTTAATTAATCTAATGGGGTGGTGATGAGAAAGGTAGACATTATAATAAAAGTACCCACATTTGCACAGAAGGAGTGTGGGAAGCTATAGAGGGGGTAAAAAAAATCAGTAGGCCTACGCTATGGTTGTAGGAAGCAAGAGCAGTTAGTTTAGACCAATATCTTCCCTCTTCCTTCACCGTTCCATTTCATTTATCTCATGTGTTTGCCTTATAGGTCGAATACGCCAACGGAATTGATGGGAGATAAAAGTGGGAAAATTTAGATTTTAACTTACTGTTTTTAGGGCCGTATTTATAGTTAGGTTTAACCCCCTTACTGTCAATCTGACTACACAAATGAAATGAATGGATGTTTATGGTTTTTTAAAGGGTAAATTTGATACTAAATGGGAGGGGAAAATTTATTAGACTAGTACAGTTTTATCAATATTTGCTTGCCTTGGTAACAATCCACGAGACACCCGAGTAAAGAACAAATATATTCTGGAAACAAACATTATTTATTTTAACTATAAATGTGTGCACGCACTATGTAGAATGAATATCAAATAGAAGAAATAAAATAGCATGGTCATGTTTATCTAACAATATTACCGATCATATTTCTATCGTACGTCCGAATAATCGAATAAAATTAAGTCTATATAATTATTCGTATGATGGATTACACTCTCATATTTCTATCGTACGTCCGAATAATCGAATAAAATTAAGTCTATATAATTATTCGTTTGATGGATTACACTCGCATTTTAAAGTATTTTGTTATAAATTGACTTTAAGTCAGTCTGGTGTGAATGTTATGACACAATATCCAAAAAAAATGCGGTGCGGATATTGAGAGAAATTAAGGGAAACGGATTGAGTATTTTCGAATGCGAGTGCTAATTTGTTGCTCTGCGCCTGGCCCTATGGGTAAGGTTTGGTCGCGCATTCGTTCGACGGTTCTACAGCTGAGCAAGCGGACGGACGGACGGTGGAAGGTCTAGACATCAGATGCAGACGCCCGCACAAAGTGGCATAGCTACGGGAGGAGGATTTGATTGTTCGGCTAGTTTGACAATAAGTGGCTATAGCGTTTTTTATTTTGGTAACAAAAATTGAAACATATAAACATCACTGGGCGCGTGGCTTAAGGTGTAAGCTTCGTCTGTTCTGGTTTTATGATATCTCTAATCCCAGCTGAGGGTGTTTTTCCACCATCCCTCCTCGCCAATGTGGGTAGTCCAAATTTCCTCTAAAATTACAAATTCCTCATCTCTATATTATTAAATATGCGGATAGCCCGGATGGGTAGTAAGACTTGTTGCATAAAAATAGTTATTTGGTTCATGTGGTGTAAGCCTCATATTAATTTGATGAAAACTGTATCTCTGAAAAAATAGACAACTATTCTCAAATACGAATTTATTGTAGAATAAGAAGAATGTTTATAGTTTTTAGTTGACTTTTGAATGGTTTACGTTTGTTTTCGGTACATACCAAATCTCAAAGATTTATAAGCCCGTCTGGAAATGTTCCTACCTGAGAAGAAGAGTCCGACCAATGTAGGCTGATCTTTAATGATGGTTGAATTAACCATGTTCCATTAAGATATGTCAAGTCATTCAAGACTACAATGGAATTGTTGGCATAAATCACACTAAAGTTGTTCATTAAAGTTATAAGCCGCACTATTGTGGCTGAGAGGAGTTAAATAGTTTCACGAGATATTATATGGTTCAATAGCTTTTGTCCTCGGCTGCATATCAGGTGGGGGGAGCCATTTAGTTTTAACTTTTACCGCACTACTTCGCGTGAACTTTCCAATCAAACGCCTAGTTAATCATTGAAGACGAACTAACAACAGTAAACACAGCATTAATTTAAATTTATTTTTTACCACCATGTCGTCCAGGATATGTTCATTTATTTACGTTAGTGAAGCAGGGATTAAAAGTCATAATTTATTGTAAGCGCACTGGAATCCTCGTGGAAGGAAAGTGAAAAACCGTAAAATAAACCTCAATAGATACGGCAGGGATTTGAACCCCGTGCCTCGACATCAGCAAACTAGGTTGGATGAGTCAGACAGCTCCCGTGTCCATTCCGGCCATGATAAAACGTGTTTTATATTTAATTAACAGAATTAATTCCTACAAAATAATTCATTATTCTAGGCCTGGTTTGTGGCTGAACATATCTACCTCAGTTTTATCGACGTAAATTGGTCGTGTTGAAATATACGTATGCAAATCTATATTACTGTGAATAGGTAATTACTATAATAATATTACCATTTTACAGTGAACTCCAAATCACACTTACATTGTATCCAACTATTTACAATTAATTAATTAGACCTATATATAAATAGAAAATAAATTATACAATTTATAGATACTATATCTAACTTGTATAAAACTAATTTAATAATGTGGTCTACAGTTCAATACCTAATAATAAGCCTATAATAATGTGTTTACATATTTATATTTAACACACACTACTTAAGTAGCAATGTAGGAGAAGTGAGAAAAGACAAAGGTTTTTGCAGTTTTTTATATTAAAATAGTGTATTAGTCAAAATAAATAAAATATTGATTTTGTACAGACATAAAGATTAATTATCTTCACATGGCGACCTCAACATATCTTAAATATCCGTCAAGGGTGTCTTGGAATGTAATAAAAACCTTTTCTCTTAATTTAAAAAGGTTTGTCATTAAATGCCATTATTCACATGACAGATACTAAACAGCTGTTGATATCACAATGTGAAGAAAATTATTTTGACCAAAAAAAGTTTTTATATAAAAATTTCAAAAACCTTGGCCTTTTATCACGTTCCTAATATATTCCCAGCTTAATATTTGTTTTAGCACAAATTAATTTCAGTTATGCCTAAAGTTTTTCTAAGACTTTGAGAAATAGGAAATAATTAACAAATTACTTTGAGATTCGATTAAAAATCCATGTTTTCCAGGCCTAGGAACAGAATAATTAGACTATTAAATCCTTCTTAACTGAAAATAATTTTAAAAGTCTAACTAACCACTGTGCATAATATTATAATGACCTATTATTGTGAGTTTTCTATATTTAAAAAATACATAGACCCTACATATTTGAAAAGTAGATATCTTTGACAATTTGACACTTTTTTAAAGTAAATACACAAATATGTCACCACAAATGTGGCATTAATAGTTGTCGATAATGGGTAAGCTGATTAAAAAATAAATTATAGATTTGGAGAAAATAGAATAAAAAACAAATTAGGATAAACTTTATTTTTGACCGTAAATAAGCTAAATAAGTTAAATAATGAAATAAAAACCAAATCATGATATCAGCGAAATTAAGGATTACGATCTTGTTTTTAAGAAAATATTGATTTCTAATAGCTATTTTTCATCCCTCACTTAATATAAAGTGTAAATTTGCTAGAGTTTTAAAATTGATCCACTTAAACTTGCGGAAAGAAAGGTAACCACTTATAGACCCTATTAAATAAACGGAATTCAGTGCTTAAAATACAGAGAACATATTTTAATTTTAAAACGTTTCGATCATTTCACATAGGCATACCAGTCCTTGCTTTAAATATTTTCATTTTCAGGCCTAAATTAAAAACAACACTTTCTCCCTTGTTTAGAATAGGCCTATCAACCTAAGTCAAATATCTAGTTAAGGTTTACAAACGTGTCTTAGTAAACATATTAATTTTACTCAATAAAAATTAATATTAAGAAAAATAAAACTATTACAGAAACTTTAGCTTTTAGCTTAGCTACAAATATTGCTGATTATAATATTTTAATAACTTTAGGTCTATTGGGAAAAACAGGAACCTCAATTTATCTATCAATTTTTTTTCCCTTTTAATTACCGTACAAATTAACGTACTCTTTAATTTAAATCTTGTTTCGGTGGCAGCTACAATTAAAACTGATATATTTTCTGTTTTAACCAAAACAGTTAATGTTCCGCCACTTTTTTGTAAATTCAGGATAAATCAAAAAAGGAACAAAATCACTGATTTATTTTGTTTGTTAAAAATTAGGATTAAAAAAAGTATAAGCTTTAAACAAAAACTCAATAATTTTATTTAATTACTTATTTATTCATACAAAAATCTTAACAATATCTTTAGTTAGCATTTTTATTCTTAAGGGTACCACCTACTTGATATGAAATATCCTCACACCATGGTGTTTCGTATTAGAAAAACAATTATAAAGTTTCAAAAGCATTAAAACAATCCTCAATCCAAACATTTTATGTTGTTACTCTGTTAAAAAACTACTTTATTTGTTTGAAGAAAGGTTTATCTGTTTCTAACCATTTACCTTAATCTAAGAACTGCGAAATTTCACGTAAAACGTTGTTTAAAATTAGCTAACTTTAGTTTATGCTTTAAAGACAGGTCGACATCTTTCTCCATAATTTCTGCTATAATAATACGTCTAAATGTCAAGCTACTTGTTAAATAATTTGAGAAATCCGAACCTCTGCAATGCATCTCAGCGCTCTAGAGGCGACCCTTTTGAAAGCTGTATAACGTTCAACTTCAAAATAGTAAGATACCTAAAGAATATATTAATTGATTATTTTGGGGCTAGCCTACCAACAAACATTAGATAGCCCTATTAACTTATGTAGATCTTAATGTATTTCTATATTTATGAAAATTTAATTTTGTTCATTCACTAATGCAACAGATGCATTCACCTTCATCATCATAAACACAAGATAATAAAGTAATGAAGATAACTAATCATATAATGCAAACTACACTAAATTCTACAAGCCTCTAAATAAACTTAATCCTATCGATGGTGTATTTTGTATGCATTTTTCTATAATTATTTTATTTTTATTTTTTTGTTTTGGTTAAAACCAGTTAAATTAAAAATTATCACTATCACACAAACTATGGGGACTTAATTATCATTATCATAAATAGAGGCCTATTCCTCGTGTAGGACAAGATGCGTGTGCTTGTTTATATGATTTTTTTTAAATATACTTTTCACTGCCTTAAAATTTAAATTTGGTTTTACTTTTAGTTATCATATGTTTATGTGTTTATTCAATTAATGTGTATCTAAATATTTGCCATTTTAGAACAAATATTATTTGGAGTCACAACTATTTATTTTCTCTTCTTAACCTATATGTTTAGCTTGACCTATTAATGCATTGAAAGATAAACATACTAAATAGGCTAGGTACAGTATATAGACTACAGCTCATAAGGCTAAGCTATAAACATTTAATAAATAGTGTATAAAATAGAATGTTTGACTGGGTGATACTCTTGCAAATATCGATAGGTAGTAAGTAGCTTGCTTGTCCATAGTAAAATCTGTCTGGAGCAAACTTACCTGAATCCATCATAGCTGGTTCAGACCTCCCCTCCAAGGTCTCTGGAGTAGACTTTCTGGTTCGGTGACCTCTCAACTTTTTGAAGACGTCTTCAAAGGTGAGTTCCAATCTTCAGCTCCATGGCTCACTCGATATAATTTGTCGAATTAAAAATAAAAAGTTCTAATTGATGTAAAACCCACACACAAAAATATTACGTAAATTAATTTATAGAAATAATTTAAGATATTATCTTATTTTTGAATAAAATAAACTTAGTTTACGTAATCCATAAAAATATGAAGATTTTTTTTCTTGTGTTTGATTATAAAGGTTTTTTTTTTATCTTGTGGTGAACGACAATTAACTTATCTATCCATATCTAGAAGTTAATTAAACACACCGTTTTAATAAATTATTATAAATAGCACAACGAAAACTACTGTTGTAGGAAACTTAATAAACGGAACAAATATTTATGAACTGTCACGTCGATCAAGAACAATAAGATGTTTTTTAAAAAAAATAGAAAGAGAGATGGAAATATAATAATCTGAAAATAAATAATAATAAAAAAAATAAGTGAGATCCAAACAAAAATAAAAAATAAAATGGTCCGAAGGACTCTTGGATGCTTCCTGCTCAAATTCTCTGTTCGGACTGAGTTGATCTTCAGTCGACTGTAGTGGACCAAGCGCTTAAACACAAGGCGTAGGCTTTCTTTGACAAC
>CABFWO010000636.1:53459-80433 GCA_902155825.1 Timema genevievae | reverse complement strand
TTTTTTTTTTTTTTTTGTGATTGATCGAATAAAATGCTGTGAGATAGCCAGCCTAGGATTGGCCCACTAATTGTAGAAATGACAATTGAGGGGGTCTGGGAGAAAAATATGACAAACCTCATAGATTTAGATGAGATGTACACTCTATTTAAACGTCTATAATATCCTAAAATCTAGCTATAGTAAATATATAAAACATTATTTGATGCTATCTATCCTTAAGGTCTCGACTGACTACAAAAAAAACTTGTAGTTCAAGAATTAAGGAACCAGAGAGATTTTTTTATTATTTGAGGTATTTAATGTGAACTTTCTGAACTGACTGATTATATCAGCACACGACTTATAAACTAATGTAAATCTAAAACAGACACAACATCCAGTTCTCCGGTCGTTAATTCATCACTGTGAATGGGAAACTCATACATTCATCAATGATCATTTTTTTTAGCCATCCCAGGAATCCAACCGGGGACCCTTAGCTCAGTAGACATATACACTACCGACTAAGCTAAGGTGTCTGACCAGAGATAAGTGCTAACACGGTTTTGCATAAAATGAGGATAATCATGTTTTTGCCCCGACCCCAAATTTGCTCTTTGGCACTTTGCCGTGAATCTTCTTCGAGGGATAGCAAGTTTTCCACTGCATGTATTTTTTTTTTTTACTAGAACATACAAATTAATAAATAATAAGTAAATATAGGCCTATAACGCACGAATCCTCTATTCCTAAGATCCCTGCTATTCGAGAGACTCGTAAAAATCCCAGAAAAGTATCTCAAATACAATTTTATGAAAACCTTTAATTCAAATAATAATTTTAAGCAATTGGTAAAAGGATACACATACTTTTATAATCGGGAGAGTAATAAAATCTTAAAATAATACATAATTGTATTAATATAATTAATATATAAAGTATTCTCTTTGTTGTTTATTACTTAGTATATTATTATTAATATTTTTATTATTATTATTAGCACCGATTCTTAGTACCCGTTCGGATTATACGCCTAAGTACTAATTACACTAATGTGTTAGGGATTAATAAGGTTGAATTTAGAGAAAGTATACCCGTATTTGCGTGGAGGGATAGTAGAAAACCATTTAAAGAAACCCTCAGTACACTCGGCCGGGATCGAACTCCTATCTCCCCGATAGTAGTGCCTTAGATCATGCGATAATTTGTATAAGCAACGTTTACATACTCATAAGTTTCGTATCATTACTGTCCTCAGCGAACTTATAGCCCTTATCACTTTTAATTTTGTGCACACACTTCTCATCCATACTCACGTGATATCATGTCCAGCAATCCAGCAAAGAAATAATTTCAACATTTTTATAAGAAAAACCAACATCAATATTTTTATTTAATCTTTGTTTAGTGTATCTAGTCAAAATAATTTTGGCATTATTCTATTTAATTGCTATTGAGAGTAAGTAAACTAAAATACAAAACGTTTAAAAAGGGGGATCGTTTCGTTTTCTTTTCGATTTTCATAAGAATATTATTTAATGACTGTCAGATTAGTATAAATGGAAAATTGTTAGAACAAGTGAATGATTTGTGGATCTGGGCAATTTTTTTTTTTTTAAATGGAAGGAGGGATGGTGAAATCGACAGACGTGTGAATGTATCTATGAGTGTAGTTGGATGTATGTGGACTAGTGAAAAGAATAAAATAGCATTGAAAGAGGCAAAAATAACAGCAGTATATAAAAATGTGTTGATGTCAACATTGTTTTATGGATGTGAAGCGTAGGTTTGTCAAGAGAAACACAAGAGACATATGGAATGAGATATCTAAGAAATATATGTGGAAGAACTCGTAAGGACAGCGTCAATAATGAATGGGTGCTTGATGAGTGTGGTTTGAAAGGGAATCCAATAGGTAAATGTGAAAATGTTGGTTTTAGTATGTTGAGAGGATAAGTGTGGATCAAGTGACGAAGCAAATAATTGATGGAAGAGTGTGTAAATTAAAAGGTCATGTAAGACGTGGTTAAATGTTGTAGATGAATGTGGGAAAAAGAGAAGTTTTAAGAATAAAAGAGCAGTTTTAAGAATAAAAGAGCATGTATGACTAGTGTGTATGGATGTTGTTGAAGCTAAGGGAGTATGTAAGGATAGGGAAGTGTGGAGAAAGTTAGTAGGATGGCTTATGTACGTAGTTGTTTTTTGAGCTATATGCACAGTTTCTTGCCTACCCCATAAGGAAACAGTGTCATTATATATGTGTGTATGTATGTAAGTAATTATGTATGTATGTAATTATGTATATATATATGTATGTACGTAATGTATGTATATATTGTATGTATGTATGTATGTATGTATGTATGTATGTATGTATGTATGTATGTATGTATGTATGTATGTATGTATGTATGTAATATATGTATGTATCTACTTGTGACTGAAGGGCTACACAAAAGATTAGGGCAGTGCTAGGTGTTAAAATCTCATCCGAAATTATTTAATGAATTTAGTATATTCTTACTCAATATCTAGGCTAAAAATTCCTTCAATTACTACAAAATTCAAAACACCCGCAATCCTAATTCTGTTTTAAAACCATTTTAATTTATTTTATGAAATATTTCATGTTGATTTATTTTACATAACTTTTTGATCTTGTGATTGGCTCTTTATAGCCGACCGTTACGAGAGTACTTAAGGTGGTGTCGAAGGAAACGAGAGAAAAGACCAATTTTTCAGTTTTTATACTAAACATTTTTTTTAGCCAAAATAAATTAAATATTTAACTAGTAAAAACATAAAATTTAAATTTCTATACATGGTGATATCAACAGTTCTTGAATATATTTTATTGGCACAGTGGCATTAGATTAGAAACTATTTAAGGTAAATTTCATTAAATTTCAAGAAAGCCATTGTCCAAAATTCAAGAAATGTTGATATCATGTGAAAAGAATTCAACTACATGTTTCTACTGGAGCAATATTTTATTTATTTAGACCAAAATAAGGTTTTGTTTAAAAATTGCAAAACCACTGGCTTTTTTTCACGTTCAAACCAAGCTTTATCCCACTACGGACTTACGGATTGAGATTCTGTGTACAGAGTAATCTGTTATTGTGGAGTCTCTTACGGACTACACACCTTACGGATACTAAGTGTGTAGATGGGGCTTATGGAAGGGAACCAGAGCGAATCGGACACACGCGTCATATCGTTAATACAAAGTTTCCTGTTCATTTGCCGCGTACACCCAGTAGCGATGTATCGTATCTTGTGCCCGCGGTGATAGTCGGGCCAGTTCCTAGAAAACCAGACCACCACCACAGCTAGCTGTGGGGCAAGAGATAACGCCCCTATTTATTTATCTCTTGCGCACACTTGTAATTACGACGGGAGCTGTCAGATTTGTTAGATAGGAAACTTTAGCTTGTGAAACATTATTAATAGATGATTTTAAATTTTATAGCACGTGGTGAAAGGGTGGAAAAAAACTACAGTAATACAATTTTTACAATTTGAGGGAACAGCAGGTCTTATGGAGGAAGTATTATTTTTCTCTCTTATTTGGTTACAATCGGTGAAAGCCTCTGAAGGAACAGCAGGTCTTATGGAGGAAGTATTATTTTCTCTCTTATTTGGCTACACTCGGCGACAGCCTCTGAAGGAACTGCAAAGGAAATATAATATTCCTTCTCTAAGCTAATTTCCACGACAATATCTAATCGGCATAATTTATTATTGCTACAAAACAAATTTGCAAGTCGAGTGGATAAAAATCTTATTTTTAAGTATGTGACACTCAGGGAGATGAATCATTTTCTTTCAGAGGTGGCACGTTAGTGTTTTAAATTCAGCTTTTTGAGACTCCCGTCCCATTTAAAGGTCGAAGTCAGAATAATGTCCAAACTTGACGGTTAATTAAGTAAGCCGACGATAAAAACTAACTGAAGCTCTCACCGGAAGCACGCGTTTTAAGGCCTCAATCTCATCTAGACTTATTTTACAGTGACGGGAAGTTTGGGATTCTAATCCAGGTCAGATATAGCCGACTAAGAGTGGGTATTCCCCAAAATTGTTTTTCCACCCTCGCTATACGTAAATGCATTTCCTCTGATTCATTGATGGTAAGGACAGACACGTTACTAAAACCGAATTATTCAGGTTAGTCAAACACCTTTCATTTTCTTTGCTTAAAATATGAAAAATTTATAACTTTATGTATCTATTTTAAATTATATATTATATTATATTTAAAAATAAACTATAGATTTTGGTTTTGATGTGAATATATCTGTAGCTTAGAAACAAATAATGGGACTTGGCTAGTTTTGAAACAACACATATGGATTTATCTGGTACACAGGCTTCAGTAATCACGTGGTTTAAGGTGTTCCTCTCACAATAGAGTAGATTTCAGGTCACAGAGAGATCGGGGTTCAAATCTTGATCGGTTGTACTGAGCGTTTTTTTCCCCTAAATAGTTTCCACTCTCTTTTCATTGAAGTGTTTGTAATGTACAGTATGTACACTTGTTTTTATAAACTATATCTTCCTACTTTCTCGTTTCTTGGAGTTCCTAACCATCCCTCCTCCCTTAGCTTCATAAAACGTCTATCCACCAAAACCTCCCCTACAAACCCTCCCTTCCAAAACCTCCCGTACAAATTATTTCAGCCTATCTCCACCCTCTATTATCACAACCATTTGTTCTGAATCACTATCGTGCAAGACTGATTTTGATTTATTTATTGTTAGCACAATGAGTTTAAGTAAGTGTGGTACTAAAAGAAAAATTTATAGGGAGTGTAGAGTATATAACGAAGCGTGGGAACTTTCGTATTATTTTTTTTATTGAAAGTAACGGGAAGGCCAACTTGTTTAATTTGTAATTGTGTTGTTTCGATGATAAAATGCAAATTTAATTTATTTATTTTCAAAGTAATTCTATTCTTCAAGATACATTTATGAAAGTGTCCCTACCAGAGTTTTATTGGAAGTATTTGTATGATAAATATCCCACAATCAAAATGAACGCAGCTAAAATATTATCATTAATTGGAAGTACATACATTTGTAAACCGTTCTTTTCCCTTTTAAAATTGAATAAATCCAAGTTAAGAAGTCAGCTTACAAATGAACATTTACAAAATACAATGAGGATTGTTTCAAGTCAAAATATTTATCCAGATTTTGATAGTTTAGTAAGTTTGAAGCAATGCCATATTTCCAACAAACAGTAGATGTGATAGATAACTATCCTGAAATTTGGTTTTAAATGAAAAATATGTACTTGAATTGTGAATTAAGTTTATTATTACTGTCTTTGTTCATAACTATTTATTTTTTATTTTAGCAATTGTTTTTAATAGTGTAGATGGACAACTACAATTCTTTAATTCGCCTTGTGCATCCACATTGAAAGAAAATGTTTGTAGAAACCAGTGTACTTTAATAATGATAACGGATCGAGGGGGGGAAATGCAAGCTTTTTAATTCTGTATAAACATTTAAAATGTATAATATAATAAATAAAAATCCTACGTGTGGTCCGCAATGTCTCCTTAATGATATAATGTGGCCCTTACACCTGTTTGTGTTTGACACCCCTGTCCTAGGCATTAACCCGGTTCACAGAACGTTTTCATTGAAGTATATGGTTTTGATGGTGAAAATAATGCTAGCCTGGTTCCGCTAATAACCCAGTACTTAAAATCAATTTTGAAATACTCCATTCACGGTATGAATTACTCTCTGAAAGGTTTTTTTCCTACCAATATCCTACTATATAATAGATTTCTGGTCAGAAAAAAGGCCTTTCAGAAAACAATTACTACGCTAAACAGACTTTATATGATATGTCTGTTTTTGCAAGTGAATACTTTTACATACATGTTTAGGCATATGTAGACATTTCAAAACCAAGTGATGGCTGAATTTTAAAAAGTAATAAGACTTTGCAAATCAATAACAGAGGCAAATATTATCTACTTCATAACCTATTTTTTTATTATAATTTCTAGTATCCCGTAACAAATTTATAAAACATTTCAATTCAAGACACTCCCGTAAACAGTAAATGTAATTCTTTCTTGCGTTTATAAACACATTACGTAGAGTTAATAACTTTACCTATCAGGTGAGGATGTATGGAATTCAAGTTATGGTAAGTTTTTTTTTTTTGCAATTTTTATAGCAAAACTTTTTTTTGGCCAAAATAAATAATATATTTAGAATTTTACTATTCATAAACTAGTAGAAAAATAATTTTCATCGTTAAGCACGTCTGACTCATCTAGTCCTATTTGCCAACGACTGAGAGGTTAGGTTTCGAATACCAGTTGGGTGTAAGTGACTAAAGGTGTTTTTCCTAAATAGTTTCCCTCCATGAAAATGTGGGTACATTGTATCCAAATCTACCTTTTGTACCCCTTACGTTATAAGTGTAACTAAGCTTAAGTGCCGGTATTCAGGATGGGTAGTAAGAAGTAGTGGCGGTAAAAATGAAAAAAAAAAAACTTAGATCAGGGTGTCTTCCGCTCAAGAAATTATTTAAAAAACTTTATACATTAGACTTTTTAAGGTCATGAATTTACAAATTGTAATGTAAATAAAAAATAATTAAATATTAAGTATGCAAGAGGGGTAGAGATAAGCAGATGAACTATTAATTGTCATTAATCAGGGATTAAAGGGTGTTAATTGTTGTCCTTGGCATAAAAGAAAATTAGCCATTTTATTGTTGGATCGGTTTAGCTAGCCTCTCCTCGTAAAACTATATTTTGAGGCCAAAATGTAATTATTGAACTTGTGGTGGATAATATACAAACTAGCCTAATTAATAAAAACACGCACATACCTAATCACATGGCTTTAGCACCGAATATTTCAGTATATGTAGTAGATAAATCTGCATACCACTGTACCAAACCTTTAGGCCCAGTCTGTGTTCGAATGTCGGTATATTTTCTATTAGATAAATCCTCTTTTCCAATTACATATGTCTCCAAACAAAGCGATTAACATATTACCCGCTTCAGTAATCGAATAGTCTGAGGCGTCACTTTCGTGTTAGACTGGCCTTTTGATGATGGATGGATCAGGGCTTGAATCTCTGTCAACTCTACTGAGAATGGTTTTTCCTAAATGGTTTCCCAATCTCCTTCCAGGCAAAAGCTGGTGGATTCCCTCTAAAAATTACTTCCTTCCTCATCCTTACCCCATTAGAATAATTATAATATATGCGTAAAGCCTGAACAGGTAGTAAAACACGGTGATAAAAAAATGAACATCATCATAAGGTATACTGTTTAAAAACTTACTATTGTAGATAAAGCTCAAACCATTAATTCTACGCTTGGAATAAATATATCAATGCTCTAATACTGGCTAGTTAATTAACCTATTCTTCTCGTTAAAAATAACATTTTATTACAGTTCAAAATGTTAGTTAAACTACTATAATATATTAAAAATACCATCCAGCTGTCAATTTAATTAACAGGTTGTGTCGATTTTGACAGCAGCAGGATAAACAATGTGACCCTTTGTCAATATTGGCTACTTCAAATGTATTTAATCACATCTTTTAAAAGGTTCTTTTTATAGATATCCAACAGTGGAAATGGTAGCTATGAAGAATCAAAGCAACTCAAGCTAACCTCAAATATCTCAAAATGTCATATTGGGGGGTGGGGATCTTATTATTTCTAAACGACTAATTCTAACGATTTATTTTGATCTTAAAAATTATATATTTGGTGGAGTGTCACCAAAAATTAGAATTTCCCTATTCATACTCTATTTTTAAATAGTAAAACACAACATATATATTTTTTAATTGTATAGTGACATGAACCTTTTACCTCCATATGGGCATAAGCCGTATTTTTAAATAACAAACAACTTTTTAAGTAACGTTAAATTTCTAGACGTCTGCAAAGTGGCTCAGCTCTCCAAAAGATTGCCTTCTTAATATTGATGAATTGACGGATGAGTGACTGGCTGTTGGGTCTGTTATACATTTAAGCTAGTTTGTAAGTTGTGTACTAATATAATAGGTTGATTCAACGGCAAACCACTGAAAAACGAGTCTTGGGGCACAGCTTCCAGTTGCGCACTTTAAAAGGGGAATGTAAAGCCTTCGGAATTCTGAAAATAGATAGATTATTCTTTATATAAATAGGCACAATTATACAATAATATAACTTATACGTTATTAATATGTATGACTATTTATATGTCATAAGTTATTTGTATGAGTATAATCAGATATGCATATATAAAGGTACATATTCATACTTATAGTCTATAATATGTACAGTATAATTGAATAAAATAAATATTTTATACATAAAGTTAATTTTATTTTCATTACCTCGAAATGAATGAACATTAAATACCACTAATAAAATAATTAAGTTGATTTGTTATTGTTGTTGTTGTTGTTATAGGCTACAGGATGCTCCGCACTCAATATCACTGACCTATAGATGGTTTATTAACTTATGGTTTTGAGCCTAAAACTATATTGTTATATCAGAATGTGTTGAAACATATATATGTTTATATGTATACATTTAGTGTATATATATATATATATAGCGAGGTCCATACATATAATATATATACACTTGTTGATATACAAGCCTATATCAACAAGTGTTAATTTATATAACATTTTTTATGCTTTTTATCAACATGTTTGTGTGTTTATTGGATAGTCAACATCGTAATAAGCCTTCAGTCAAATTATTAATCAGAACGCCATGACCTATCAAAATAGGGCCAACAGGTTCAAGTCTATGATCTTTTCTAATTGACCTTTGAAATTTGAAAGAAAAAGAATCCTGTTTGAAGAGTCGCCGCTACGCGTCATAGGTCATGGAAATTTACATCGCAAGATGGCGGACCACCAAACAAATTGGGTATACTTGTTTTTACTGCTATCATGCAGTCTGATTGTAATTACGTTAAACTCTGTTGAAATAGGTTAAGATAAAAACTAAGCGTCTAACTCATTTTGGATTAAAAGAAAGTTCCCAAGGTTGCCAATTTATTGAGTTGTAAGACAGCACTAGGTTAGTAACGGTAGGCCTACGGATCTAGTACAACAGCTCAGTTCAATACACAGGACATCTTTCTTTTGGTTTAAAGTCAAATGATCCGTAACTGGGTGAGAGAGCTGGGGGCTAAATCCTCCCTGTTTCTATATCGACTGGTTTGAATTATCTTAACACCCCCACACCTAGTATTTTTAAAAACTTATTTTCAAAAATCATGGTATAAATTATTTTAAATTATTATTTAACTAAGTGACCTAGCGAATGTTGGCAATTGATATTATGTCAAGTAGTTTCATAAAACTTAAAAAATAAAAATATCCATCATAAATACCTTTCACTATAAAATTGGTAATTTTAAGTAATAATGACGTATTTATAAATCATTTTACAAAATTGTAGTCAGAGAGAAGTCAGAAGTAGGACTCGTCTTCTCCGTACATTACTTAAGGGCCAGATTCATAGTCAGACTTAGTAATATTGCTGTCTATGAAACTGGTCCATTCCATTATGGTCTAAGTAGGTATCGTACTGTATTTAGTATAACTTGAGGCGTACTAATTGTGTAGGTAGTTTTATCCAGAGTCCATTACCCATAGGAGTGGTGGTAACTGACAGCTAGCAGAATATATAAAAACTGTGAAAAGAAAGACTTGACTAAAAACAAACTGTTTGTTGTGAAAGTTTTGACTGCCAAAATTGACACCTCAATATATGATCTTTTAGATCATATAGTTTGGTGGAAGGATACATGAGATTAGATTTGGTAGCTTCTACCAGCTTATAGTGATATCGGTTTTATGATGTTGATGGCTCGTGTATGCCCTACTGCGTACTCGCCATCTACCGGCTATATGATGATCTGACTATATGTAATTCTGTTGACATTAGTGAAAATTAATGTTTATTTACTATTTATTTAGTTAATTACACTTTCACTATTATAAAATGGACATTTAAATGATACAGTTTTTATTTGTTTAAGGTGGGGTGCTAGTGATCACCAGTTTAGTGTATTAATTTTGCAGTTTTTATAGCATAAACATTTTTTGGCAAAAATAAATCAAATATTTCTTCTATAGAAACATAGAGTTTAGTTTTCCGCACATGCTAATCTCAAGAGTTCTTGAATATCTGTCATGAGCATAGCGGCATTTGGTGACAAACTTTTTAAATGCAGAGAAAAAGTTGTCACTAAATTCCAGGACACCCTTGACAGATATTCAAGGACTGTTGAGATTAGCATGTGCGGAAAACTAAACTCTATGATTCTTTGGAAGAAATATTTGATTTATTTTGGCCAAATAAATGTTTATGCTATAAAACTTCGAAAATTCTGCCCTAAATTCACGCTCACTAGCACTCCATATTAACGAACTGAAGCGGAGAGCCAGAGCTAGTGCTAGAGCGTGCAACAGATTGAGATAGAGATTTACTATGTTCTGTGATATTACTAAATTCTGTGTGCGTAGCCTCTTTCCAAGCGAGCGCTGGTGCACTTCTTTAGAAGTGGTTTCCCTCTCCTTGGGTATTTAATCTACTTCATGTTGTGTACCCTGCGTCTTACCACCCATCCGTGGTAGCCGCATTAGAGGTTAGAATGTCATTAAGAGGAGATACATCTCCATTTGCATGGAGTGAGAGTGGAAAACTCTTTAGGGAAAATCATCTTAATATACCCGAATATAATTTGAGCCACAATCTCCCAGTCATCGGCAAATCAAGCCTTAGCCAGCTTATGCCGGGATCACGATCAACTTAACGTTAACTTAACGTAACGTTCACTTAAAGTTAACTTAACGTATGTGTGATCACGATTCATGTTGTCACTAAATTCCAGGACACCCTTGACAGATATTCAAGGACTGTTGAGATTAGCATGTGCGGAAAACTAAACTCTATGATTCTTTGGAAGAAATATTTGATTTATTTTGGCCAAATAAATGTTTATGCTATAAAACTTCGAAAATTCTGCCCTAAATTCACGCTCACTAGCACTCCATATTAACGAACTGAAGCGGAGAGCCAGAGCTAGTGCTAGAGCGTGCAACAGATTGAGATAGAGATTTACTATGTTCTGTGATATTACTAAATTCTGTGTGCGTAGCCTCTTTCCAAGCGAGCGCTGGTGCACTTCTTTAGAAGTGGTTTCCCTCTCCTTGGGTATTTAATCTACTTCATGTTGTGTACCCTGCGTCTTACCACCCATCCGTGGTAGCCGCATTAGAGGTTAGAATGTCATTAAGAGGAGATACATCTCCATTTGCATGGAGTGAGAGTGGAAAACTCTTTAGGGAAAATCATCTTAATATACCCGAATATAATTTGAGCCACAATCTCCCAGTCATCGGCAAATCAAGCCTTAGCCAGCTTATGCCGGGATCACGATCAACTTAACGTTAACTTAACGTAACGTTCACTTAAAGTTAACTTAACGTATGTGTGATCACGATTCACGTAACTTAACGTAACAACTCGAGCCAAACATCTTCATTCTCGAGTATGATCTGTGATTTATCTTGAGCTACATTCAATAAAGGTGTTTATTTTCATTAATTAATACCCATCCACCTTCAAATTGAATGCCAGTGCATTTCCTTTAAAATGTATTTACTCAGTTTGTGCCAGGAACACGAATAAATAGTAGTGTTTTTTTTAATGCCAAAATAAATAAAATATTGCTCCAGTACATACAAACGTTGAATTTATATTACTTGACATGGTGATATCAACAGTTGTTGATTATCTGTCATAAGCATAGTGGCATTAGATGACAAACTTTTTAAACTAAGATAAAACGTATATTCAAGAACTGTTGAGGTCACCTTGTAAATAAAATAAAACCGTGTTTCTACTGGAGAACTATTTGATTTATTTTGACCAAAAAAAAAGTATATAAAAAGTGCTAAAATGACTGACCTCGGCTCGTGTTTCCAACACTTCCACAGTGAATAGCACGCGCTACATACAAGGCACAAAGCGACAAGTAGAGCGGGTTTGTCGGCCTCTCTTTGAAGTGGATGGTGTTTGGGAGCTTAGGATCGGCCACCGCTTTGTGGCATCACACAAGAGATTAGGGCCCTCATTCTCTCCTGACGACTTGCTCGATTAACTCTCAAACGTTTATATCTGCTGAGAGCATGACTCGTAGTGTGTGTTTTAGTATGTGGAGTTTCTTGTCATCACAGAGTGCACTTCCAGAGTATACAGATCCATAAGCTTGTAGCACTGCTCTGTAGTTTTGAACTTATGAGGGTATTATTATTATTATTATTATTATTATTATTATTATTATGTGTTCTCTCTCACGACAGGTCCATTCCTTTTGTCAGTGAACTTAGACTGTCAATACTCTCTGTCCTCTGACTCCTCCTTCTTCTACCAGAATTTTTTTCCGCCAATGCTTTCTGTCCTTGCCTCCTCCTTCGTCTTCTAGAATTTTCTTCCGCCAATTCTCTCTGTCCTCTGCCTCCTTCTTCGTCTACCAGAATTTTCTTCTGCCAATGCTCTCTGTTATCTGCCTCCTTCTTCGTCTACCAGAATTTTCTTCCGCCAATGCTCTCTGTTCTCTACCTCCTCCTTCATCTACCAGAATTTTATTATGTTCTTCAAGTAATCTAATATTTGAATATTCCTTCTTCCTAAGCTCCTCCATCCCTCAATTTTTCCTTCTATGACGTTGCGCGGAAGACAATTTCTCCTCAGGATGTGTCCGATCCAGTTATTTGTACCGAAGAATCACATCAAAAATGTTGTTGCCAGTTTCGTAGCGCAAAAAAAAAAGTTTTGTACATCCACCCATTTAGAGTGATTAGTGTATAAAGTGTATAAAATGGTCACATTAAATCAATAGTATCATATTACTGTTGAATATTGATATTTTGTTAATACCACAATTTGATTCATTTCTATACCACTAAGAAAATGTTTTACACCCCGACTCTGTCTTATCAAAGTGGTCAAGTAAGGCTGGTCACACACCAATGAGTCCCGAGGGGGGATGTGGTATCGATACTGTACTCATTAAAAGTATCGGAAGAAAAATATCGATACTACACTAGTATCGAAAGAAGAGTATCAATAACAGTAAGTATTGGTATCGAAATTTTAATCTGGAAGAATGGGTTTTTAATCTAACTTAGTATTAATAATCTCTTACTCTATTCGGTGTCCACGTGGTCTAACGCATTAATCTCATGTTGGACTAGACTGCCAAAGACAGGGAGATCGGGGTTCGATCCCGGTCAGGTACACTGAGGTTTTTCCCCTAAATGGCTTTCCACTCTCTCTCTCTCTCACCACGCAAATGCGGGTGCATTTCGTCTAAATTAAGCCTTCCTAATCCATAACCCATTAGTGTAATTAGTACATAGGTGTATAACCTGAACAGGTAGTAAGACGTGTTACAAAAAAATCTCAACTTTTGCATCATCATTGTATTTTCATTTGTATTAAGCAATTAAATTATAATGGTTTTTAATAGTTTAAAACCTATTTTACAAGATGATTTTTCGCTATCTAACATTTTATTTAAGTACCACGTCTTACTAACCGTTCGGGTTGTATTCTTAAGCATTAATTAGGCTAACGGGTTAGAAATTTGGAAGGTTGAATTAAGAGGAAGTTAACCCGCATTTTCGTGGAGGGAGAGGGGAGAACCATTTAGGGAAAACCACCCTCAATTCACCCAACCGAGAATTGAACCTCGATCTCCCCATCTTCAACAGTCTATATCAACACGAAACTAGCGCGTTAGCTAACTCGCCACCGAGGTGGGTTCCAACTTCTTAAAAAACTTTCAAAATTTGCTTTTGGGAGTTGTAATTTTTTCTAACTACATTCGTCGTTTATGTACTCCATCAAGATAGATTATTAACTATTGACAAACAATAGAATAATGGAGTCCATGCCCTACTTCATCTGCACATAAACGTTTCTGCTTCGTCTGCTCGGAGCACCTTGAGTAGACTGAGTTTATTGTGATCCTACAAAATCATCTTTTGTTTAGTTTGTGACGACCTTGCTCATTGATAAAGGAAGGAGGTGTTAAGTAGACTAGTCTCCACTCGTCTGTCAACCAGTCAGGTGGCTGTTTTTATAAACAAAGATGAAAGAACAGCTATTAATTATGATAATAAAATATATTGAACGCTAGAGTTACTTCTTGCTTGTCATGCAGAAAATGAGTGAGGATTGAGAAATAGTGATATTTGTTCTTCCTCTACAGACCACCTAATAAATATTTAATCTTAGAATGGGCCATGAGTGAAGATTGCAAAAAAATTGTTTCTTTCGATACCATTTCGATACCGGAGTGTGAGTACTAATATCAGTAAACGTATCGGGGAAAAAAATAAAGCGTAAAAAATACTAGTATCGAAAGGAAAATACAGATATTATTAAAGTATCGATACTTTTTTCACATCCCTAATCCCGAGTCGAGTCGAGTCTGACTCACCAATTGAGACAAGTAAATATTGTATACGATATCACGATGGAGGACCAATACCTTTCACACCGAGTCTAGCCGAGTCTAGCCGAGTCTAGCCGAGTCACCCCGAGTCTAGCCGAGTTTAGACGAGTCACAGTCCATGATGCGGCAGATTACTGATTTTGTTAGTCCAGACGAGTCAAGTCAAGGCCGTAGCCAGCCAATAATTTCAGGGGGGGTTTGGTGGGCCCATCCCTCAATTGATGGAGGCTAGAAAAAATTCTAAATAAAAAACTGTTCTAAAAGTTATTTGAAGTGTTTTTTATGGCAACACTACCTCCTAACTATCGGAGGCTAGGACAAATTCTAATTATTAAACGGCTCTCGAAGCTCTCTAAAGTTTTTTTATGGTAACATAACCCATTAACTGCCGAAGGTTAGGACAAATTCCAGATATTAAACAGCTCTAGAAGTTCTCTAAAGTGTTTCTTTATGGCAACATAACCCCCTAGCCGCCAAAAAAACAGGAACAATTCTAAATAATAAACACCTCTGAAAGCTCTCTGAAGTGTTTTTTATGGTAACACAGCCCCCTAATTTTTACTTTTATCTTAATTTTGATATTGTTTGAACCATAAATAAAGCCATATATATTTTGTTTATAAAATTTCGGGGAGTGGGGGGTTTGAACCCCGAAAAAAAAACCTGACTACGGCCTTGAGTCAAGTGTAGTATCTCCATGTGCTTGGTTAGAAGTCAACAAAACAAGGGGCAGACAATAATTGATATACCTAAAAATTAAAAAAAAAAAAATCTTACCTCGGAAATATTGCTATCCTTTCTTCACATGAAATTGCTGCCCGGTAATTTGTGTTCCTCTTATTTATCTCTTCATATATGTTAGCAGTGAGTGTTACATACTGTTCTTCACTCATTCGAAAATAATTATTATAGAATGTTTTGGGGTCGGTTAAAGATCTGGAAACAAATGTGTAAAACTACCAAAGGTGCATCGTTTCACACTAAGCGACGTTTTTCTAGACGTCTACGCTTGTGCCTCTATACAATAATTGTATTTATAGAAACCGCTAGGTCTACATAGTGATTCAAATTTAATATTATTATCATGGTTGAATATTAGCAACTACTACAATTTCAAACATTTTTAGTGATTTCTTAAAATGCGATTAGTCTAAATATTTGGCATAACTGCCATTTAAATTTGTCACCCTGTTTAAATTAAAATTCTACTTTCTAAACCTCTTGTGCGTTGCTTCTTCCCTTCACTCTTTAACCCCTTCCCCGCCGACAATGTTGCCTTCAAACTATCCCGCAGCACGTGACAACATCCAACTGCGAGTAATGTAATTTATTGTAACCGGGTGTAATGAGACATGAGCCTTGTAAATGCGCCGCTTGTTTGGGCTATGGGGTAAGTACCACATTCAAGCGCTATCATCCGTCAAGAGAGATATTCCAGGAAGTTTAGGTTGGTAGAAGTGTGTTTGTGTTGTTTTTTGTGCGCTCCTAGAGATTTGAATGGGGGCATTGAACCGAAGGTAATGGTGTGTAGTACATTGCAACAGGTGGAAGAGGAAATTACTTTGGGAGACAGCCAAGAGATAGAGGAGCACCTCAAGTTAAAAAAAAATCACGTCTTACTACCCATCCATAGTGGCGTGGCGTGGAATGTTGCCAGGGAAAGGAGAGTTTGTTGAAACTGTACTAGTAAATAATTGTTCTCATCCTCAGTAGAACACTCATGGGCAAGTTATCAAGTAAAATAACTCCAGTGTGAGGTGTTTAGAGCAGAGTCTATGTGCTATTGGTAAAATGGAGATCAAGTGTAGAGAAGAGCCTAGGCGTTATTGGTCAAATGAAGATCAAGTGTAGAGAAGAGCCTAGGTGTTATTGATCAAATGAAAATCAAGTGTAGAGAAGAGCCTAGGTTTTATTGGTCAAATGGAGATCAAGTGTAGAGAAGAGCCTAAGTGTTATTGGTCAAATGAAGATCAAGTGAAGAGAAGAGCCTAAGTGTTATTGATCAAATGGAGATCAAGTGTAGAGAAGAGCCAAGGTGCAATTTAGAGACTAAGACTCTCCTAATGCCCAACCGGGATTCTAACCCCATCACCAGCAAACCATACTAGACGAGGTTTACCTTCAGTCCTCGTACTTACCGATGCGGGTTATGGTCATTATTAGCTATAGTTTGGAATTTACTTTTGGTTAGATTAGTCGGCCTGCACTCGCTGGTACAGACTGACCTGACACACAAATGGTCGCTGGTGGATGTATTCTGTGTCTGATACCCTTACGACCCTTAATACTCTTGTACAGGTTAGGATAGCGCAGTACAAGCTAGGCTTCTGGCTTCCTGACCCTCCTAATTATAATGAGCTCCGAACCAATAAGTTTGATGTTTGCTTGTACTGATCTATAGTTCTTCAGTCGGGGCTCTAATAGATATATATCCCCCTGGACTGGTGATGGCCACAATCGAGTAGACATAATCGAGTAACTCGATTGTGTAGAGTAGTCGGCTTTACTCTATTATTCTTGGACCACTCAGTAAAAATTACTCGGTCCTTGCTATTATTTTATTAGCCATTTTTCTTTATCTTCACACATGAGTTACAATCATTCTTATTGGCTGGTATGTTTCCAGTGATATTTTATTACAAAACATTTTCTCCCATGAAGTTAGTTCACTTTTCACCCGCTTCGGTGGCTGCATGGTTTAACGGGCTACTCTCGTAGTAGACTAGATTACCGATTACGGGGAGATCGAATTTCGAACCTCGGTCGGGTGTATTGAGGGAGGTTTTTCCTAAATGGTTTTTCCACTCTCCCTACACGTAAATGTGAGTATACATCATTTAAATATAACCTTACTGATCCCTAAAAACACTATCGTATTTAGTACATATGCTTATAATCAGAACGGGTAGTAAGACGAGGCGCTAAAAGAAGTTCCCTTTTGGCTTTGCTACTTGAAAATCACCCTTAATGGTTAGAATGTTTCAAAAGTTATTTCAATACAAAATACTCAAAGCAATTCTTACAGCATACAATCGAAGGTGAAGCAAAAAACCATTTGATTCGAGTTTCTGATTATTTTATAAAACCAATCCTTTCAAATTAATCGATTCTTTTTACCAGCTCGATTGTTTGTCCGATTCTTATTAGTTTCAAATCGTTTAAAGTTAGATTCGTGTGCATCGACCCTACTCATAAAATATAATCTAGGGATATTATTGAGTTGATACCGGATTTACAAAACTAGCTATATAAATAAAATTTTAGTTTTTATGATGATAGTGAATATAATATAAATAATGCCATCAGTGTAGCTGGTAGAGTTTTAACCAAAAACTCACCATTCAAAAAAATTAAGATCATCGTGATTGAGACACATTTTAATATTTGTAGTTTTTTAAACCAATTTTATTTTTAAAAATATATAAAAATATAACTATAAAACAGTCAAGTTATTAATGTTTCCTCACGAGCAAAGTTTTTATCTACTGTCATCTGAACCAACACTGTAGAAAAGTTTTCGAATTAATTTTTCGTCCAAAATTACTCGAATCGTTTTACTCGATTTTTTTGTCAACTCGATTGTAAGAATTACTCATGTGTCCACCCATCACTACTTTGCAGTTGAGACTCCTCAATGCTCTCGTAAAAAGGTAGACTAAAATTGTATATATGACTTTTTGCTGGGCCCCTGTCAACAATTAGTGCAGAACCACACGGGTGACCTTGAAAGAAGCCTCTCGGACGGCGCCAGTAGCCCTTGTCTTGACACCGAAGTGTTTACAGAGGATTCAAGGGATGTTGTCAGCTGCTTTGCCTGGATACCTGCCAACGTAAAGTCTGTTCAGCGTAGGAATTGTTTTCTGAAAGGCCTTTTCCCCTACCAGAAATCTATTATATAGTAGGATATTGGTAGTAAAAAAGACCTTTCAGAGAGTAATTCATACCATGAATGGAGTATAGACCCTACCTGTACACACAAGACCAATGTTATCTTCTTCTTTACCCGCGTCAGTTGCCGAATGGTCTAAAAGGCGTTACTCTCGTGTTGGGACCGGCCTGCTGATGACCAGGAGATTGGGGTTCGTATTCCAGTTGGGTCTACTGAGGGTGATTTTGTCCTAAATGGTTTCACACTCTCCTTTCACGTAAATGAGGCCATATTACCTCTAAAACAATTCCTTCCTCATCCCTACCTCATTAGAGTAATTATCATAATGTGTATAACCTGAACAGGTAGTAAGACGGGGTGATAAAAAAAATGCAATGCTACTCATTACATCGCCATAAAGAGTGTTGTTCTCATTGTCTAAAGGCTGTATATAGTAAATACTCAAAAGTCATTCAATCCCCCATTTGACCTGCTAGATTTTAGCATTGTATTTATAGTATAATCTTTAGAGTCAATCATCTCGCACTAAAACAAGCAGTTCAAGTCAAATGTGAAAGTGGCTGACCTGCAAATACCAGCTATATATACGATCCTTGACGTAGTCTCTCCCCTCTCCCCACACCACAGCCCCCATCAGGTGAAGGAGGGCACGACAAATATTGTATCTACTTTTAGTATGCTCACTGTTTCTCAAACGATTAGACAAAACAAATAATATTAGCAAAAAAAGTGTAGAATGAACTCGAAGTTTCTCAATTATTTGTTTGTCGTGACTCAGGAATTAAATCAGCTAGCGCATTCCCCTACGTGGTCTAGTGGTTAAGGTGCTGGCCTCCCATGAATAAACCTAATAGAGTTTAGTAGCCTTCACACAATACTTTGATGGTAGTTATTAATTGAACTCTCCTACATTTCACAACATGTTAATTTTTTCAGACAAAATGTTTAACCTTTGCGACGTTAAAACAAAGTATCCTGCTTTGATAGACACAGAAAAAAGATCTTAAGATGGATAATTCTCATGATTTGAAAAATGATGCTTCTTGCTAGCTAATGTAGGTACGAGGTATTTTGGTATCTTGTTAATTTGTTTGGATATTATTCAATGTAAGAACATAGCTATGTTGACATACTCTTAATAAAGCTGATTTATTACAGTAAAAAAAATAAGAGGGGGGGTATGATAATTTATTTAAAAATTAAGGGGGACAAATAATATAAAGGTTAGAAGCCTATACTCTAAATAAATTCACTTGATTCTTAGTGAGGAAGAGGTTGGTGCTTGAATCCCAGCTGGGCTTACACATAAATGTGGATACATTTATTATAAATTCCACCTTACTCATCCGTACCCCATTGGCGTAATTGATAGGTCTATATATGCTTGCTGTGAGATAAGGCGTTAGTAATAATAATAATAATAATAATAATAATAATAAGATATTGATGAGGAAGGAATAATATAGGGGAAATTTAGACCTACCTACATTTGCGTGTTAGGATAGTGAAAAACCATTTAGGAAACCAAACCTCAGTAGTATATATATATATATATATCACTACCCTCCCTCACCCCCTGATTCTTTTTCCTGGGCACACTCCTGGGTGTAACAAGGAAGAGTTCATCACCCTAACCCTGTAAACTTGCCCCTTTAGAGACTAACATTAAGTGGGTGGGAAGTCCACTTTTTAAATGAAAAATGAAGCTTTAAATATGTGAAGCAAAATCAATGTCAAGATTTTTCGTTGTTGTCACATAACACTACTTTTAATTTTTAAATTATCCGTGCATCTAGATTAAGAGAATGATTTTGATGAAAAAAAAAAGCCAAGCACACTATATTATCTTACGATGACATATCTGAATTTATTTATACCTGCATTATATAAAATGAATGTTGTTTAATTCCGTGTTGATGTTAAAATACAGTGTAGCAGTTGTTATAAAAAAGGCTATTTGACATTTTAAAGATTCGCACATCCCTACATAACATAACAAAATGGCATCTAGTCCATAGGCTATGAATTCAATAGATAATAAAACCTGCAAAATAAGTGATATTTATCTACAGTTATTCAGAGATTATATTGCAAAATTTCACAACCAACCTTGATCGTGGATATACAGTACAATTTGGACACTTAACTTGAAAATAATAACTAAATTAATACTTTAATACCCTCAGTACACACGACTAGGATTCAAACCCTGATCTGCGCATCAGCAATCCAATCTGTTTCGACACTTACGCCTTAGATTTTTCAACCGCCGATGCGGGTTTCCACTAATTAATCTTTCAAAAGTTACAGCCTATCATGACCAGTAACAATTAGAATACTTAACCATTTACGATAGCAAATAAACAAAGGCATTAATCACAATAATTATAGTATCTTTAAAAACAATAATAGTATTTGGTCATGGTACAAGCTTAAATAACGTAATCAGTAAGTTTCGTACCTACTATAAATTTGATGCCGCAGTAAATCAAGAGGATAAGAAATATTTGGTTCGTACGTCCAAACCAACGGTTAATTTTCTTGATCAAAGTGGTAAGAATTAGAACGTATTCAGAGAAGATGGTTTTCTTCGTGTGATTTATCACCCACTTTTTCTCTACGCTAATGTGTATGCACTTCTTCTAAAAATCTAGCATCTCACCTCAGTCTTAGATTAAATGATAAATAACTTTGGGGGCAAACATATTTTTCAAATAAATCAAGAATATATTAAGTAAATTTTACATTTAATGAGTACAGTATTTATATTTAACGATACTCCCTATGTTCTCAGTATAATTAGCTATTTTTTCCAAACACTTTTCCTTTATTGTATTATAATTATTTCAACAGTTTGTTTTACTTCGCTCTTAAGAATCATCTGGGCTATTTGAATATTTACACTCAAATACATGAAGATAGAATTTAAAGGAAATGTATTGTACCTTTAATTGCCTGAAGGGAGAGGGTGGAACCATTTTAGAAATATAAAAAAAAAATCTCAGAGTACCCTGGCGGGAATTCGAACCCCAACCTCTTCATTGTCATTAAACCAAACCAGACTAGTTTAACACATTTGTAAGTATGTACACAGGTATGGGTTACTCTGAACTTAACTGCGGTTTAACGAACTTTGCACAAAGTTATCGAAACCTGCCGTACATATTCGGACTAAATCAAAACAACCTTAAATTATCAAATTAAACTTTACACAATCCTACTTAACTCTAACTAAACTTAACCTAATGGCCCCTTCCCTGAGAATTTATGTTTGGTGTCCTGGATGGGAAATGGATGAGAAATAATGGCTCATAAAAACATAACAAAATAGGGAAAAGCTTCTTTGTTAAAAATCAAAACTAAATCTGTTTTATAACATTTTAAAACTTTTTTTAATGAAATCTAATAGATAATAAAATCTTGGTGCACTTTATCTGAATATGTCAATCTTTTAATTATCAAGATAATTTAAAAAATAATGAAATTGGTGACGCACAGGTGTATTAGAATTGAGATCACTTTCGATTGTTCTTTCCCCAGGCTGTGTTTTATGACGTCATACTTGATCAAGCGTAGATTTTTCTAAAATAAAACAATCAACTTTAGAACGATCGATTTCGTGAGTCCAATTTTTTTCAAATCTGATTTTTTTTAAATTTCTAACCTCCTTATTTCCATGTGAAAGTATTTAGTTACAGTTTTCCTGACGTGGAGATATTTGACTTTGATTATTTTTATTTTTTTTTCGTTTATAAGGACTACGTCACCGGTAAACATCAAAAGCATACCACTAATAAAGTTTTCTTGAAATATGTTTTCGGCCATGCTAGGTTTGATTTAGATGTTTCGTTATGCTACGGCTTTTTCCCTCGATATTTGGAGGAGATTGTTTGCAAGGCTTAGCTGCGTTAAAATAAAAGAAACCGTATTCAAAAAGCGTGCTATCTCCATTTGACTTTATTTTAAGCAGGCCCAATTTTATTTGTATTTAATAGAACTATGGATAGATTAGTAATCTCACGGTTTCTAATGTAGAGGATATCTATTTTAATTTTTTTTTAATATTCAACTCTTAGGTATCTTATATTTACGTTTTGAACTAAATTATTTAGTTAAATTCAACATTCCTCATCCCTAAAACATTAGCGTAGTTAGCACATGTCTGTATAACCTGAACCAATAATAAGACGTGGTGGTAATAAAAACTAAATTTATTTATAACTAATTTATATCTAAATGTATTACCAGTACAGGTGGTTACGCAGACTAAATGTCAAGCACGTATAATCTGGTTTACCAATGATGGGGAGGTTGGCATTAAAGGTAGGCCTACTGTGTTTACTGAAAGTATTTTTCCCTAAATGGTTTCCCACTCTTCTTTACCGCAAATGAGGGTATATATTCTATACATTTTACCTTCCTCATTTATACATTATTATTTATTAGTGTAATTAAATGTCCATAGCCCTGATGGACGGGTAGTAAAACGCTCATAATATATAGGCTTATTTTTAGTCACTTTTTTACTTTATTTTATTTGAGGTATTTAACGTGTACTTTCTGAAACGACTGATTATATCAGCACACAAGAATTTCTATGAGCGAGAGCGAAAGTTACTACCAATTTTGTCGAGGAAGATATTTCCCACACCTTCCAGGGTTCTTTTACATGCCATAGTCGACATCGGACCGACGGCCTCTGAAGGAAGTTGTGGTACTGATTTTTATCACTTAAGGAAAATCCACCCCAGCTGGGTTTGATATCGTGTCCTGAGGTGAAAACCTTAGCCCAAGACCACCAAGGTCAACTTTTAATCAGTAATTTCCCCGTAGGCTACTACATAAAAAAATCCGCCTTCATTTAAATAATATAGCCCTCCTTAGGCCTATCACCCCAACCCCATACTTCAATTCTGACTGCGCCACTGTCCTAAACAAGCTATATAAATGAATGTTCCTTTGAGACAGTTCAGATTCTGTGGATGAGTTTTTGAAGTATCTGTTCTAATTGGCGGCTTGCCTATCTTATAGAGTTAGCTAGTTTTTGAACAAAGGTTTCTTTAATTACCAGTATCACAAAGGCGTGTCTTTCGAACATTGGTAGACATGAAGCTACCCTACCTTTCTCACCTTCCGTCTAGCTATCCTCTGTGTTAATGTCTTGTTTACGGCTGCTAACGGGCTGACAAAATGGCTGACGAGTTCAACTTGGCCTTTTCTCTTCACCCCTCCACCTCCACCACCCCTTTTTTGTTGTTGTTCAAGCGGAGTTGTATGGAACAGTTTGATTTGCAAATTAAGAGAGTCGATGATTCCCGTCAAACATAATTGTATTGCTTTCCGTGTCAAGGAAGTTACGCACGTTCGTCTGAAAAAATCGTAAAAAGGATAATAAAACATTACGGCACATATAAATCTTGTTTTGTATTCGCCAACCATTTTGTTTCGTATCGTTACTTTATTTTCAATGTGCCTAGAACTATTTGGTTTAAACCACGTCTTACAATCCGTCTGGTTTATATGCAATCTAAACACCATAATGGGTAAGGGATGAAGAAGTTGGGCCTAGAATTTATAGAAATGTACTCACAGTTGCATTTCAGAATAGTGTGAAACCATTTAGGGAAAATCACCTTCAGTACACCCAAACGGAATTCAAATCATGACCTCCCTGTCAATGTCAAACGGTACAGAATGAGCTTAACGTTTAATCCGCGTGCCCACTGATGTTGGTCGTAAGAATCTTGTTTTCTCTAGCCCATCAACGTGACTGAGTGGACAGGGAGGCTAATGCCGGGATCACGATCAACTTTAACTTAACTTAACTTAACGTAACTTAACGTAAAGAACCTCCTTGTGTGTTTAAATGGAAGCGATCACGATGCACTTAACTTAACGTTGACTTGCAGTTAACATAACGTAAAAGATGTCCTGGGAGGTATTTTACTTTACTTTACGTTACTTGAAGGGTATCACGTGATCTAGCCAGCCAATCATTATGCGAGTGACCTCATCAGGGATATTTAGTAGCTCATTTGTTGGTATTGTGGCCAATGTTTACTCTTTAGCGTATGTTCTAGTGATCAGACATTGAAACAAAATAATTAAACTAAAATAGGAAAGCTAAATTTATCAAAAAAAATTGTAATATATATTTATTATATCGATTGAAAACTATAAACATTCACAGATCATCACTGTAAAACTAGTACAAATCACAGATCATACTCTAGAATGAAGATGTTTGGCTCGAGTTGTTACGTTAAGTTACGTGAATCGTGATCACACATACGTTAAGTTACGTTAAGTTAACGCTAAGTTGATCGTGATCCCGGCATTAGATCTAGGTCAGGAATGTAAACAATGAGGGTAATAGGAGGTTTTTTGGGGACTGCCCTCCACCCCACCTCCTTCAAAATCCCAAATTTCTATGCATTTGATTAGATTTATTAAAATGCACCATTTTAATATATTAATTGATGATAAATATTTGCTGCTATTGAGCCATGAATCATGACAGTATCGTTAAGAGTAGTTTGAGGTGTTGTGTATTGGATACAGTAAGATAGTTTCGTAGCCTAGACACTTTGATTATTATTTTACTATGCGTATTTGGGATACATCATTCGTTGCTCAGTTGGTGGGAAGATTATCCAGTACTTATGTACCTACCGTTACCAGGGGTCACCCGAATGTAGTCATCATTACGTTATTCCCGTGGAGGCTCTTTCCATGTCCCAATGAGACGAGAGGGTGTGGAAACAGTAGAAGCTCTTAACCTAACATAAGCCTAATTTGTTTTAGCACTAGGCCTTACTACCCATTCGGGATATACGCTTATGTACTAATTACGCTAATGGGTCAGGGATGATAAAGGTTTAATTTAGAGGAAGTGTAACCGCATTTGCGTGGATAAAGATTGGAAAATCATTTAGGGGAAACCATCTTCAGTACACCCGACCAGGATCTAACCACGTTATCCCCGTAATCATCGGACTAATCTATTGTGAGAGAAGTGCCTTAGACTATGCTGCCACCAAAGCAGGTTAAGCCTAGTTAAGAAGACCCTGATTACCTTTGGTATAATTCCCGTGATATAAGGTAGCTTGGTTCCAATCCAAGTTTGTGAGAATTTTAAAATTTAGCATGTGTATTATTTTTTAAGGTAGTACTAAGGCTGCTACCATTCCTGAAGTTAGGGGTGAGTTTGACTCGTTATAGGTTATTTGCTGGTTTTTTAAATATATAATTTTTATTTAGCACCGCATCTTACTTACCCTCATGGACAGTAGGCCTAAGCATTTTATGCACTAACTAGTACTAATGTGCTATGGATGAGGAAGGTTTAATTTAGAGGAAAGTTAACCACATTTGCGTGTAGGAAGAATAGGAAACCCTTTATTAAAAACCACCCTCAGTATATCTGACCAAGATTCAAGCCCCCAATCTCCCCGTCATGATTTGTTCAGTCTATTGCGAGAGTTATGCCTTGGATCAGAGGTTTCAAACTACGGCTCACGGGAAACATCCAGCCCGCCCTAAGATTTTATCAAAGAACAAATTAATATTTTCTTTTCGTTATTTCTTGAGCTGTAGATTTGTACAAAAATATAAAAACTTTTGAACTGTCGCTGGACTTTACTACTAAACCTGTGATTTGGAACATCAAGAAAGTTGACTCAAACGATTTTTCGTCTGGGTTCGACGACTGATTGTTCTAGTAACTAGCATTCAGAAACCCATATTTCCCTTCCTCTCTTCTGTATTAAATTATAACACTAAACACAGTTTCACAGGGGAAGGTTAAAAGTTAATTAACGCTATTTATCAGCCCAATAATGAGGTGGACTGGATAGAATCGGCTCAAGATAGGGATAGGTGGCATATTTTCGTAATAACAGCAATGAACTTTCGAGTTCCTAATGCCATAGACTAAGTAATCGGCCCACTAAATACACGTTTTAATATATAAGCCACTACCAGAACCTAGTTCAGTAATTTAACACTTAATCAGTAATATTATCTTAAGATAATAAGTAGGAAGGACTATAGTATAGAGGGTGGGGAAATGGGGGCAATGACTTCACCAAGAGCCAGAAGCAGTAGTTCTAAGAACTACCACATAGACCCCACTAATTTTTTTTAACCTTACTGTTTGAAATAAGGGGGTTCACGGTAAAACACTAGCACCAAACTCAAAATGGTGCTAACCATATCATAGAACATAGATCCTTCACCACGTGCTATTTAGCAAAATGAGGTTTTCTATCCTCTCTCCAGTTGGATGTGAATACATTTCATTAAAACACAACATTCCCCACTCCGTGTCTGAACAGTTTGTTTAATCCGTATAGTTGAGAACGCCGAAAAAGAAGGCATTAGTATCGTCGTGTCTGGTTTGCCGGTGATGATAAATGACCCAATGGACTGAGATTTATCTCAATTCTTTTTTAATTTTAGCACCGCGTCTTACTACCCGTTCGGGTTATACGCTTAAGTACTAATTACACTAATGGATTATGAATTGGGAAGGTTGGATTTAGAAGAAGTGAACCCGCATTTGCG
>CABFWO010000636.1:31007-44594 GCA_902155825.1 Timema genevievae | reverse complement strand
CCCTCACACACACACTCACACACACACACACACATCCATCCATCCTAGGAAAGGGGAGGGTCCTTTTGCCCTCCATACTCACACGCAACCTGATCCAACTCGTGTGTGGTCCAGAGCTCGACTCTAATCTACTTCACACGTGTGCTAGACATGCCCAGAAGTTATTGTTACTGTTGTTTGCTGGTGATCTTTCTTACAACAAGGGGACAACTGACGTTTTAGTTACTGAGAGGGTTACAGAGTGAGGGGTGATACAGGGAGCATGATACCCAATTTTTAAAATAATACTGGATATATTTTTATGAAGTCGTGCTTAGAGATTAAAATTTTTCCGGCAAACTTCCAATAGGAAAATTTCCCAGTACATTTTCAGATAAGTTTTCCTTTAAAAATCTAAGTTAATTGAATGATATAGAGGCAAAGGTCTTGAAGTAATACCATAAATGCCCTACATCGGAAAGGAAAACCCCATCATTAATTAATAACACAACACATTCAACCACCATCCACCAAACGATGTAGGGGATGTATGAATGTGAGAAGATAACTTGATTTTCTGTTATTATTTTATTGTAACCATTTGGTAGTTATTTCCATGGGTAAAATCCTCAGTATATGTATTTACTTTCTCGTTATCTTACAGGTAGAGAAAGTATTGTGATCGTAAAAAAAAATTGAACTCGAGATTTTGATGAATCTTGACGTTTCATGACTCCCTGAATCCGAAAAAGTTATTTTTGAATTTCCGTCTGTCTGTCTGTACCTCCTACTAGAGACTAAACTATTTTACCGATCGGGCTAAAACTTGGTTATCTAGGGTTTTCATAGGGTTGCCCCGAGGGGTTTTTGGAATTGGATATCTACCCCTAAAATTAAGGGTAATTTACTGAAGGGCATAAAGAGAAAAAGTCGACTTTCTCAAAATCGGCTCTAACGATTTTGATTAAATTTCATTTATAAACATTTCTAAATATTCTAAACAAAATGGCTACTCTATATTTAGGAAAAATGACTTTAAGGGCTCTGGTCTGATGCGTAAATTCTCATATTTTTATCATATCTCCGAAACTATTTAAGATATGAAATTACTTATCATTACAAATATGTATATATTATTTATAATACAAATATTTTATTCGAAACATATTTTTATAAAACAAATAACTTTCAAGCTATACGCAAATATATATATATATTTTTTAACATTTCGAATACTAAAGGTTAAGCATTGCGACCGAAATGTTTATGGATGTCTACGTCTCATGACCCCCCGAACCCTTAAAAATGCTCTTTGCAATGCCGTCTTTCTGTGTGTCTGTTAAAACTTAAAATTAAGAGTAGTTTTATAAAGGGCGAAAAGAGAAAAAAATCGATTTTCTCAAAATCGGCTCTTACGATTTTGATTAAAATTCGTATCTAGGCGTTGATTAAGATTATAAATAAACTGGCTATTTTCATTTTCCCATGAAAATAAATTTTAGGGTACTTTACAGAAGCGGAAACTTCCGTATCTCCATAACTATTTACGATACTAAATAACTTATCATTGCTAAATTGTAGTACTATTAAAAATAAACGAAACTTTTATAGGAAATACATTTTTATAAAACCAACAGTTTCTGAGATATTGGCAAATATAATAATACAATTTTGTGAGCTTTAGTTGTAAAGATATACTACTTAAGTTTTAACGCAGTAATTCTCCAATTCCATAGAGTAATTAAATATAAGTCTCTCAAAAGGTTTTTTTTTTCCTTAAATCTCTTAAGAGAAATGTTTGTACAGCAATGATCTATCTCCATTTTAGACTCAATAGTCAATATTTACATTTTTTATTGGTCAAAATTTATAAATGAGGAATTTAATATCAATGCGCTGACCTGAGATGTGCAACACCTAATAAAATGTCGGTAAGTCGAAATTTTAATACGAAGTGTTGACCCTTGTCGACCCAATAGTAATCTTTTTTATTGGTACAACCATACAAATGAGGACATTAATTCTTTAAAAATATATATAAAATTTAAAACCGGGACTCAAAAAATGTTTTACATAAGTATAGTGAAATTTATGCTTGGGTTTGCTAGTGTATAATATTTAGTTTCACATATATTACAAGCTATGAGTAAATATCTCCATTTTTAAACAGTAGATCGAGAAATTCCGTGCGGGGTTCCGTACCATTTATTTTTATTTTATTTTTCATATATCACCACGTCTTACTACCCTTTCAGGTTATACGCTCTCAGTATATATTAAAATAGCAGAAGTACCCAGCGTTGCTTCAAACCAAACAGATAAATTTCATTTTTCCTGACGGAATGTGCTGGTTGTGGTAACTCGATATTTTTGGAAGAATGTACTCAATATAATTGGAATAATTCCACATGTACATTGATTTAAGATATTCAGCCGATGTTTTTGCTGCTTGTCAGACAAAAGAATTGTCAAATTTATCATTAAATTTTATTGACATTTTCAATCTGAAAAATATGCATCATTTGCTTATGTATGAGGCAATTGTAAATTTACCAACTGAATAGTAAAAGTGTACTTACTGTACATGTTTTGAATAAACTTGTTCAAATTGTGTGTGTTTGTTTTGAATGTTGAATTGAACAACCTAATTTCTCAATTTTTAAACGGTGTGGCGAATTTAACTTCTCACTCACCACACTTGTCACTACATTGATAAATATGTTGCCCCCCTCACCCCCCACCCCTCTGTTTTATATATATTGTCAAAACTGGCACCAATACCCGCCCGACTGACTAAAGAGCAAGGGAATCAGAACAGGCAAGGAGGTGTGTGTGTGTGTAACTTTGTTACGTAAGCGCAGTGTTTGTGTCGTGGAGCAAAGGGGGCAAGAGCTGTGTGTAATAGCGATACTGCCCCACAGAGACAACCTTCCTTTAATTGAACCCCCCCTTCCTTTCCAATGTTTCTTTGAGCACGTCACGCCTCCCGGCAGTAAATGAGACGACGTGTGAGGTCCCGCCTCCTGACGACTGCCTCACCCTCCCCTCGTTTCCTCACAGTACTACACTTTAAGTACACCCTGTGACACCAAAACACCCCCTCTGGGTTAGGTTGACTTTGAATCGAGAGGTCAAGATTCAGTATCCAATGGTGGTTTTTACGCATTTTGGTTTACATCATTCTTTTTGTCATGAAAGTGATAAAAAGGAAGCTTTTGGAAATCTTGGTATAATTTTTGCTATAATCGCTATTGGATTCCTTGGTTTCGTTGTGTGAGCTCACCATATACTCACTGTAGGAATAGATGTTGATACACGAGCTTACTTTACATCAGCAACAATAATTATTGCAGTACCTACTGGTATTAAGGTATTCAGATGGTTAACAACTATTTATGGATCGCGATTATCATATAGCGCTCCTTGCTTATGGGCAATAGGATCTATCTTCTTATTTACTATCGGGGGACTAGCTGGGGTTATATTAGCTAACTCATCCTTTTAAAATTCGACATTCTTGTCTTATTTGCCCGGAGTGTATAATGTCACTATTGGCCAAGCCACTAATAAATAAACATCAAGCCAGCATCTGTTGTCTGGTGGCTTGGAAGGCTGTCTCTAGAGCAGTGTTGATGAACCAAAGGGTTTCTTACTACTTTCCCAAAAGGCAGGTTATTGTGAGAATGGTGTCAATATTGTATTCTGCGGATAGCCCAGACGGACAACGTTGATAAAAATGTGGTGTGGCTGTATTATGGACACGGCCGTGTGTTGTACGTGAATACGTTTAAACTTAAACGAACATCGTAGCTTCTTCGAGTCAAAAGTTATACTAATTGCAAATCTCGATACGCAGCAAAATAATCTCAAAATGGCGGCGCTTCCCCCTCCACCGCGCGCGATGCGTCACTGTTCTCGCTTATTGTAATGAATTATTTGATCCTTTAGCTATCCAGTGGTATAATTTAATTTTGGATGTAGAGGAAAGATTCGAAACTACAACATCAAACTGTATCCCCCGATTTTGTTATCATTAGGTTCTTTGGATTGCCCCCGTATGGTAGTAAATTTAAAGACGTATTCACGTCAAAATAATGATGATGAAAGACTTTAATATTTCATGTAGGTGTTCCAAATTCCCACAGGCACGTGAAAGAATTTCTCTGAAAATGTTCGACAGAGCGTGCATGAACTTTCAAAAAGCTTGTCCACTCAGCCATAGAGGGGTATTGGCCGCAGTCTAAGGCGCTTAGGCGTGGTGCACCTTTTATAAAATACAAACATATTATTTGTGATCAACATTAATAACATTTTACTCTATTATTAGAACCATTTCATAGGTAATAATCATAGCTATCAAAACTAACGACTGCAAATCACATAACTTGATGAATTAATACGTAAAATAAGATATATTATCTTTTTTCTAGCTGACAGATAAACCCATTCGTAAGAAAAATTGAATCACTCGAATCTCAACCAACAGACATAGCTTCAATTCACTTTTCGCAAATGCTCGGGGAACGAATATTTTAAAACAAAAATACTCATATCCTACTATTTATTTTATTTAATAAAATCATCTTGTAGAATAATTTCGAAACTGTTAATTTCAAAAAGATTAGCTAGAAATATATATCCATAAAATATGATTAGTGATGGAAATGTAATAATATTAAACGTAGCTACACTTACTATAATTATATTTGTGTTGTCATCTATTTAATTACATCCTTCATTGCATCGGAGCTCCAGGTGTCGTGAAGCAATCTTTGAGTACAGAATCGTCTACATATTTAATAATATTTGTATTTTTATAGTTCTTAATTATGTATGGATTCCAATTTAGTACAATCTCTCAGTTTCCTTATTCACGTGTTCTCAAGTCAACCAATGGGAAAATAAAACGCTCTGTCCAATTACATTCCTCAAAATAAATCAATTTCAGCAAATTCTATAAATATAATCAACAATTTCATGATTTTAATTTTTTGTAAAATGTTTTAGTGTAAATAACATTCTTAGGAAAGTTTTCTATTGATTGATAATTAAATGTAAATAAATGAAAACATGAAAATGGCGTATGTTTCATATCGATTTGCACATCAATGCTCATTTGTTTGCTATCCTGTGATTGGCTCTCTGTGGCGTAACGACAGTCCTTGATCCTGTTAAAGTTGACACAATTTCTACGGAGTGCTAAGGACTTAACGGATCGGGACTCGATGTAAATAGCAATCAATCTATTACTGTGAAGTCTATCGCTTCTTACAGACTACGGACCTTATGGCACGGAGGTTTACTGTAGATGGCGCTTACAACTTCAGTAAAATAAGTTCTCCCAACATCCTTCTCACCTAAATCTCAGTTTTGATGTAACCGGGTGTACAACAAAGCGTTCACATATTTGCGCAAAGTAACACAAGACGCTAGAATTCTCCTCTCTCTCTCTCTCTTCCTCTTCTCCTGAATAATAGGGGGTGTGAAAAGGATTAGTGGCAGAGCTCTTAATTGAATTCTTGACTCTAAATTAACTGGCTGGCTTCTGCCCATTCCACCCGGGTTCCGACCTATTTCAGGCCTACCTCTTGCTCAGACGTCACGTGAGCCGCCGGTATAAAGTGGCTATTAAATTGAAGGTGTTGATTAGAATGTACACTGTGGGGTCCACACAGGCCATCTAAACTGGGCGCGGCTCGAAACTAAACCAGTGCTGTTTGATACATTATATGTCGTTAAACACATACGTATATCCCATACTTAAATGGATAGATTTTCATTTCTCATTTATTTAACCATGCTATATACATTTTTATTTTATGTTAGTAAACCTATGTAGATTTTTTATTTATGATGTATATTTAATTGATCTTTTCAAATTTGTATTTGTGATATTGGTCTATAATTTGACTATATAGAGTATATGTTATAATATACAAACTGTATATGACTTTATTATTTTTAATACATATATTTATATACTATATAAATGTATATGTATAAAATACATTTATAATAAATAATAAATTTACATAATATAGACCTATATAAATAATAAATAAATTCAAAGCAAATTCAATTCAATTCAAAGCAAGTACGATTGTTTAAATTGAGCAAATAAATGGTGCAAAAAATACTTATTATTATTATTATTATTATTATTATTATTATTAGCACCGTGTCTTACTACCCGTTCGGGTTATACGCTCTTACGCTAATGTGTAATGGTAGGGTGATTGTGAGATGAAATGGAGGACCTACAGTTTAACGTGGGATCCGAACCACGGTGGAGGCCTGGCATTCCTCACATTCACAAGTTGTGATTAATACACGTCTTGTCAGAGGTGAAGAAAGGGTTCGGCAATCAGATAAATCTGTGCCGGAACCGAGGATTGAACCCCGGACCCCCAGTACAGAAGTCTGACACCTTACCCCTAGACCATCAGGTCACCAAAAAAAAAATATTTACCAAACTTTCTCATAAACATTATATATAATTTATGTACCACCTGAATCGAAAAGCTAAAAATGTGGAAATTTTTTTTTGCACCATTTATTTGTTCAAATGAAACAATAGTTCTTGCTTTAAATAGTATTTGATATATTTATGGGCAGCACAACTTAATGTTTACTTACTTAGTCCTTTTTTTAAAAATAATAGTATCAAGTGATAAAAGTGGCTTATGAAACCACAAGGGGTGCAGGAGATGAATCTACCTAAACAGTGGCGTCCTACCGGAACATTCTAAATGAACATCAGCCACGTAGTTGACTGTTCCTTCCTTTCAACGTCTGTTCATTTGTCAAGTTCTTGTTGAACGTCAGGGTTGCGTATATAAGGCTTGGTTTGCAAGACACCGGGGGATGCGAGAGGCGAGAACTGTGACCTAACTGTTGCGCTTGCGGGACACGGAATAGAAGGTGGTTTCCAAAACAACACAGCGCTTATCCATGGTTTTAATCAGCTGTTTCCTTTGAAATTAACGAAAGATAGACGTATAGTAGTGTTCTGGTAGGAAACAACTCTAAGAAAATATAAACTTTTTTTTTTGCTAAACATTTATAGTAATGCACTGTATTATTAGTGTTAAATAAACTGGCTCTTTTCATTTTCCCATGAAAATGAATTTTAGGGTACTTTACAGAAGCGGAAATTTCCGTATCTTCGCAACTATTTGAAATACCAAATAACTTATCATTGCAAATTTATAGTTATATTGTTTTATAGATATTTTATACTATTAAAAATGACAGCCACAGAACGCTCGGCTTGACATATGAATATATTAAAGACGTTTTAGTAACTTCTGTAACTGTTAGATATGGACCTTCCTACCAGTACTATAAATAATTATATTATCTCGAGGTCTTGAGGTAAGCTGATGAGGAACTTTTTATTACTGTCGTCCCAATGATTCAAGGACGGTACTGAATAGGTTGATTTAAAACACAAAACAGCGTCATCCAAAGTTCTACTCTGCAGTTTGAGCTCATAATAATTAGAGACGGACATAAATATATTGCGAAATCATCTTATGGAAGAAGAATATGACGAAGAAACGTTTTTATTGCTATCCCAAGAGTTCAGGGAGAGCTGTTAACATGTTTATAAAAAGAGAAAATACAGCGTTTTAATAAAATAACATTTTACCTTCTAACTAACCAAGATTTAGATGATATTTTTAGAGTTTCACGTAGTTTTTGTTACAATGATGTCACAAGTTATTGATGATAAGCATGGAATTTTGTTGTGTCGAATCAAATTTCTACTAAAGAAAAAAAACTATGCTTGACACTAAGGCAAATGCATTTAAATTATTATTTTGTTTCTTTGAAACAAAACAAAAAATAAGCCATTTACTTTTGTAGGATTTTTAAATTAAAAAGTGTTATTACAGAATATGTTATGTTGTGAGTTTAACCATACAAAAATAAACAGCGGTTACTCTTACCAACAAGGACAAAATTATTAAGAAGAAGATGCTATTGCAATTATTATGTGTTATTTCCGGTGTTGAAAATTAACACTTAAATAGAACCCGAGACCCTTGTCATAGTACTGAAAATATATTTTACTATAGACAATGATAATAATAATAATATTTAGCACCGCGTCTTACTACCCGTTCGGGTTATACGCTTAAGTACTAATTACGCTAATGGGTTAGGAATTGGGAGGGTTAAATTTAGAGGAAATTAACCCACATTTGCGTGGAGGGAGAGTTGAAAACCATTTAGCAAAAACCACTCCTAGTTCACACGACCGAGATTCGAACCTCGATCTCCCCGTCCTCGGCGGTCGAGCTCAACACGACTAGCTCGTTAGCTAACTACGCCACCGAGGCAGGTGCTATAGACAATGAATTGACCAAATACAGTAGACCATTAGGTTCTACTCTTTAGCTAATTCTACATTGGTTGGTTCGAAAAAATGGATAATTCGAACCCACTGATACCCCATAAAATGTATATTTAAATCAATGGTAAAAAAACACATTCATTCAAATTTTATAAGGAAATATTTGGATGGTTCGAGGTTTATATACACATTGTTAATTTTTTCGAATTTTTTCTCATTTCAACCATAGCATAATGATATTTACTAAAGCACCCCATATGCCAGGAATGTCAAAAAAGATGAAGTTAGCCTATTGACACATAGTAAATAAGAAAGCGGGAAATTATGCACCGGTAGCGAGAGGGTTTAAGATTTAAGTTTGAAATTTTCGTATGCTAATTTTTCCAAGTTTTTATATTTTGGTTCTTGTTTCTTATGTATGTATTTATTGTGTATGTGAATTTTATATAACATATATAAAATGTGTCTAATTATATGTAGCATATTTTGAGGTTATTGATTTATCGTGTACCAGTAATATAAATATTCCTGAAAATGGTTAATTTGAATTTTAGATATTTAAAAAAATTAGATATCCTTTGGACTTCAAATTAAAAAGTTCTACTTTATATATATTTTTAAAAGAATAGCGTATAACCCGAACGGGTAGTAAGAAGCGGTGCTAAGTAATAATAATAATTTAAAAGAAAATGTTACCTGATATAGTATAATTAATATATTGTTTGTCTCCATGATATAATTATCGCTCTGATAACAAGTTTTACCGCACTGCGTGACACGCTGAAGTTGTCTGGTGATGGACTTGAGAGTGACACCGTTGCAGGGTCTGTTGGTGTGATCACGCACCCTTCTCAAGCAGTGTCCAACAAACCGGCTGGATTTACTAGTCCACGGTTCACTTCTGCGGTACCCGCTTCGGTGCCCGCGTGGTCTAACGCAGTAAGCTAGACTTCTGATGACGGGGAGATTTGAGGTTCGAATCTTGGTTGGTTGTACTAAGGGTGGTTTTCCTTAAATGATTTTTCACTCTCCCTCCACGCAACTGCGAGTACACTTCCTATAAATATATCCTTTCTAATTCCTAACAACCATTAGCGTAATTAGTACAGTAGCCCCATGGCTTCTTTGGTGCTGACTGACAGTTCACAGCTGACTTCTGACAGTCAACAGTTAGGTATATACCTAAATTTTGACTGTCAGAAGTGACAGCTACTAAACACATGATTTTTTTAGATCATATGGTTCGGCGTAGGGATACATAATTTGGTCTGGTAGCTTTTCAAAGCCGTAAGCTGTCAGTCAGCACCAAAGAAGCCATGGGGCTACTGTACATAAGCGTATAACCAGATTGGGTAGTAACACGCGGTGCTAAAAAAGAACCAACTTATGCGGTACCGCGCAACACGCATCACGCAGCCCCGGACGTGTTGTCTTGCAGACCAGGCGTTATTAAAGTGTGTCCGTGAATCCACAGCCTTCATCTTTCGTTCTTTCTTCCCCTCCACCAGAACTAAATGAAATATTGGACACGGTGTGGACGGTATTTGAAGATGTCAGGACTTCATAATGTCACACACACACACACACACTCCCCAGACCACCTCATTTTAAAATATTTACAAAAAAAACTAATACTAATGAAGTTAATTCGTCCTCGATGACGCCGTTTGAGATGGCTTAGAGAAACGTGGGGAACATGTGCTCTCCTGGTTTGTGACGTTTCTTAGTATAGTACAGCTCTGATAAGTTGAGTGTTTGTCTCACACAAGCACTCAACATAACTTATATGAAAAATATATAAGTATTTACCTTCCTTGTCCCTATTTAATTTGTTTAAATATGTAAATATCCCGATATTATAGTAAGACCCGAAGCATTGCCAGGAGGGGGTGGGGGAGGGGTCTGGATGGAGAGCGCAAGACTCTTGTGTTTTGCAGCTTTTAACGCGCCTCGGTGGCGTAGTTGGCTAACGCGCTAGTCGTGTTGAGCTCGACCGCCGAGGACGGGGAGATCGAGGTTCGAATTTCGGTCTGGTGTATTGAGAAGGGTTTTTCCAAAATGGTTTTCCATTCTCCCTCCACTTAAAATCGGGTAAACTTCCTATAAATATAGCCTTCTTAATCCCTAAAACCATTAGCGTAATTGGTACATTTGCGTGCCAGCATGCAACCATGACGGGTAGTAAAACTTGGTGCCTATATGTATATATATAAATAAAAGAGAATTGTGTTGTGATTGTTATGAGATATTACAATATCCGCTATTGCGGATACATATATGGATGGATTCTTTGCGGTAGTTGGGTGGGTGTGTATGCTATTTTTTGTCATACACGCACATTGGAAATAATATTGAACCATCCCACAAATAAAATCACTTCACTTGTGGTCATCCTTCTACGGACAACGGACAAGACTCGGACTTGGCTATGAAAACACGTTTAGAACCTGTTTCCTCGGTAAAGTGTCGTGTTGCCAGGGTAAGCAGAGTTGTTGAATTGTTATCATCAAGCAGTGTAACACTCACTGAGCAGGTATCAACATAAATACAACGCCCCTTTAGCAAGTAACTCTAGGGCCCAATCTTACAATGTCACGTTATTCTATTCGTTAGGGCTTAACATAAGGTTAAGTGAGATCTACCTTCCGGTTAGCAAACATAACGTCTACATTAACAACGTTAAAGACTCCGCCATATTGTTTTCAAGGCAACTGTTACTATTATAACTGTTACTATTAAAGTTAGGTTACATTTATTTGTATTATGAAATGGGTGATTTATTGTTTGATTATGATGACTTTGAAAATGAGCTTCAAGTTCTAAGGAATCCAAACCTTTAAAGACCGAAGAGATACAGTAATTGAAACGAAAGAATTTCCTAAAATTTTTAACGAGGAAGAATCATTTTACGTTTTCGTTTGTACAAAAATAAAGTTTTGGAAATTATTTGAAGTGAATGGACACCAATTAGAATTGTTTATTTTAAATCGTTTGTTTGTATTTTTCTATTAATTCAATTAGCAAAATTTCCTCTTTTTTGCTAAAATTTAAATTTCGTGTTTATTATTTTCAACAAACGTTTTAGCAGACAAATAAATATGATAAAAGATAGCAGATATCCTTAAACAATCTTAATAAATTGGATTTGCTTTGATCGATTTGGTTTCATAACACTTCCATAGACGTTGTAATGACTTGCTTATATTCTCTCTGGTAAAATTAAGCCAATCAAAATCTTTGAAACAAATCTAGCGCTCCGAGAAAGTTAATGCTAAGAACTAATGGAAGGCACCTGTTCGTAATTTGACGAGTACATAAAAATAGTATTGTAAAACACAACGCCAAGTTTAACCAACGGTTAGACTTTACGAACAGTTAAGTTACGAGGACTTTGACGAGACATTGTAAGATTGGCCCTAAGCCTGTCAACAATCCACGACACGACACTGCTGGAATATATACAACATTGCTACAACAACAAAAACTGTTGGTAAATAGTATTTTTTTTTCTGTTGATTAATTTTCATGTTTGAATGGTTAGACGCTCCACTTTATAAAAAAAACCTTATATAAATGGATACATTTAACAAATACGAAATAAATTATCATTCAACACCGTACAGCCTTAATCTGGTATTAAACTAGACATTGGCTAGCCTTCTGTCGTTTTGTATTTATGATTTAAATTAAACATAATATTTATTGGTGAAACAACCAAATAAGTTAAGATTTTACGCCTTGACAATGAAATGTTCAGTGACTCAAATCAAGATTCCAAAGCTAAATAATTGTATATCATTAAATTATTATATATAGTGTATTTATAGTAGATGAGCGCCCGTTTCGATGGTCACATGTTTTAAGGCGCTACTCTTGCAATAGACTGGATAACCAATAACGGGAAAAATGCGGCTTGAATCCAAGTCGGGAATAATGGGAGTGTTTTTTTATATGATTTCTCACTCTCCCGCCACGCAAATTTGGGTACGTTATTTTTTGTTCCACCATCCTCCTCCCTACTCCATTAGTGGATAGAGCGTATGATTAACAAGACTTAGAATATATTCAAACAATTTATATATTATATTATATTATTCATTATGAATCAAATAGCTACAGTCTGACTTGCACAGAAAGCCGCTTTTTGGAAACTGTAAACTCATATTGCCACAATAGTGTAAATAAAAATATTACAATTGTATTTATATACATAATATTAGTTAATACCTAATGTAAAGAAAAATTATACATAAATCCACGAGGAAATATTATTGAAAGCTTTCGATAACTTTTTAATTAATAAATCAAATAAAATATGTTTCTAGCATGCAAAATTTCAGTGATTTTCAATCAATGTTGGTGATGAAAAGTGGGTTTCCTATAAAAGTCAGGGTTTAGGCAGAACAGAAACAGCTTGAAGGGATCTTTGCTTAGTCCAAAGTGATGCCTAAATAAGTTTCAAGCTCGGCCGCGTCCTTTTACTGTGCCATGGATACCGGACTCTATTTCCCGCATGGCCTAAAAACTTTTTGTTACTGAAATATGGTTTGTTTACTTTTTGATATTGATGAATTAGAAGCCGGGTAACTGGGTGTTGTGCCTGTTCTAGAGTTAAGATAGTTTGGAAGGCGCGTGATAATAAAATCAGTTGGTTTAGATAGTCCACGTTTAATACTTCTCATCAGAGTAAAACTAAATGTTCTTTGTGTGTATGTAAATTAGACTCGCTTTGCTCGCTGGGGGCTCCACCCTCAAATCCCCAGTGGGTTTTCTTTGCAAGTAGATGTAAACTAATGTAATTCCAGCGTTGTTTTGAACGTAGCAACTTAAAGTTACAGGTATTGTATTGTATATACCGCACTGACTTTAAAGTTGCTCCGCCATTTTGAAATTTTTTCGGGGGTTAAAAATTAAAAATTTTAACTTTTTGGAATTTTCCTGTCGGTTACAGGCTATTAGCTATAAGTTTGCCAAATTTTAAGTTTCTAGCTCATCTGGAAGTGGATAAACATTAATGTGAGTGATTGAGTGAGTGAGTGAATGAATGAGTGTATGAGTGAGTCAGCCATGTGGCTTTATAGTAGTATAATGTGTTATCCAGATATTAATTTCCTGATGCTAGAGGCTGGGTAACTTATGATTTAGAATATATTAAGAGTTGTTGCTCTAAGATACGTTAGTTTGTAAGTCGTGAGTAGCTATAACTATAGATATGTGTTTAGCAAGTTTAATGTTTATTTCCCTTTTTA
>CABFWO010000636.1:0-30901 GCA_902155825.1 Timema genevievae | reverse complement strand
GGGGGGGGGGAAATAGAACGCGCCCTGCGCCTCACAGGCACATAGGCGCGGAACTGATTTGACGCCACGCACTCCGTCTTAAGATACTAGCACACGCAGGACAACGTTCTTTTGTTTGGTTCGTTAGACTGATTTTAATGACACTGTCTAAGATTGTCAGATTTAGATGGATAAGTTAAAAGAGAAAGAGGGAACATCACTTGAAATGTCCGGAAATTATATTTTAATGAAACCGTTTCCTAGCAGGAGAGTAGGAACATTTTTGGTTATGAGGGGGAACAGAGCAAAAATGAATTTGTGGCACCCTTGGCCAATCGTCGACCGTCATTGTAAATCAGAGTACGCTACCGACAGTGGCGCCTCTAACACATGTTCAATTTGATCGGGAACCGCTTTGATCTGAATTTATGAATCAGTGGGGTCCTCAATCAAGCACCTATGGCATCCATATTTGAGTAGCCTATAGGGTTTTTTGAAATAATACTTTTTTTGTTATTTAAATTAATTCAATTGAAAAATTTAATAAACATTAATATGAGAAAAATACAAATTGAAACTACATTGGTTCACCAGGCCGGGAAAATATTATATCGTGATAAAAAAAAATATTGGGAAACATTGGCTTAGAAATAAGTTGTTAATAACCTTGCTGTTAAACTTAGTGAATAAAAAGGCAGATTTGATGGCTCAATAAACACATATAATAGCTTACTTAAATCATCCCTAGATGAAATCACTCTTTTAATTTTTACTAACAAAAGTACCCACTGAATTGCGTGATTACCCCTGGCAACGCTTTTCTTTTCTTCAAACAAACAGAAAAAAATTATCTTCATTTTAGTTTCTCAGGCCCAGTTTTTAATATAGCCTATTTAAAAAAAACTCCAAACCGACTTCAGTGGCCGCATGGTCAATGGACTGCTCTCACACTAGGCTAGACTGCCGATGAAAAGAAATATATTTAAATTTAAAATTCCAGCTGTAGGTACACATGTTTGTGTACAGGGGCGAATAATTCTAAAATTTCAGACCCCTGGGTGCGGTAGAACTCGTGCAATGTTCATTACGGATAGTCAAAAAAACTCTTCATTTTATTAATATACAAACCAACTCGTTCATCAAATCATACCTAATATAATCAAAATAGTTTGTGTTGTAAGTTTGCTAGTGACATATTTCAATCTAATAACTATTATACTCAAGGCCGTAGTCAGGGGGGGGGTTTCGGGGTTCAAACCCCCCCGAAATTTTATGAACAAAATATATATAGCTTTATTTATGGTTCAAACAATATCAAAATTAAGGTACAAGTACAAATTAGGGGGCTGTGTTATCATAAAAAGCATTTCAGAGAGCTTCTAGAGGTGTTAAATATTTAGAATTTTTTCTAGCCTTCGGCAATTATGGTGTTATGTTGTCATAAAAAAAATTCAGATAGCTTCTAGAGGTGTTTAATATTTAGAATTGTTCCTATTTTTCGACAGTTAGGGGGTTATGTTACCATAAAAAACACTTTAGAGAACTTCTAGAGCCGTTTAATAATTATAATTTGTCCTAGCCTCCGCTAGTTAGGGGGTTAGTGTTGCCATAAAAAACACTTCAGATAGCTTCTAGAACAGTTTTTTATTTAGAATTTTTTCTAGCCTTCGTCAATTGGGGGATGGACCCACCAAACCCCCCCTGAAATTATTGGCTGGCTACGGCCTTGATTATACCTTTCACTAATGAAACTATACAATGTTCTTAAAATAGTGAATGGGACTCACAGGTGGATAATAAATTAACCAACTGATATAGAACAAACGTGCCGGTCTTTTATTTAAAATTCTTCAGTTAAAGAACGTCCTTCTCGCCGATTTGAAGGGAAACACGTTTGGGGATCTTTTGAAGTGCAGACATGGCAAGAAAGAAGCGTGTATATATATACATACAGAGTGAAATATGCAGAGCCCGTTTAGTTTTAATAGAACATTCCACCTTCACCATTTAATGTGCGGTGGCAGTGGCGTGAGACGAGAAGTTAATTTTAGAGGTACTGTAGGCGCTTTACACGAAGACCCCGCCAAAACACACACCGTCTTCTCGTTAAAACAACGATGTTTTATTTTTGTTGTTAAATTTATTAAAGACCATTAGTATTTTTAAGTTCATTGCCTTGGTCTCCAAATGATGGTATGAGGAAGGTAGAACTTAGAGGAAAAGTACCCACATGTTCTTGGGGGATAATGACCATTTAGTAAAAACCAGTCGTTATACCCAGCTGGTATTCAAGAACCCAAACCTGCCCATCACCGGTAATTCAGTCACCAATCGATCACCGATGTAGGTAGGTTAGGGTTTTATCTTGTGTCCCAGTTCCACCCGATTGGGAATATTGATGAGGTCGCCGATATCTAGGGCCGTATAATCGAGATTAACTTACGTCGGTGGTTTTACGGTCTAACGCACCTCCATCGTGTCGGACTGGATTTACGGTGACGGGGTTCTAATCTCGATCGGTATTTCACAATCACCCTACCATTACACATTAGCGTAAGTGCGTACAACCCGAACGGGTAGTAAGACGCGGTGCTAATAATAATAATATATTTCTTCTCCCTAGTCCAACAGATTTTTTTTTTCATTTATTTGAAGTGTTGAACGCGCAGTTTATGAACGGACTGATTATATCAACAGATGACATAAACTAAGTTAAATCTAGAACAGACACAACATCCAGCCCCCAGGCGTTAATTCACCAATGTTCACCAACGATACATTTTTTTGCCCATTCCAGGAATCGAACCGGGAACACTTAGCTCAGTAAACAGACACGCTACCGACTGATTTAAGGTGTCGGATAATAACATAATTAATGTGCGAGAATAACCAAAACTGGTACAAAGATGGGGTGAAAACAAAAGGATCGATATTTGAAAGTCAGCCAATCCCCATTTGACCTGAATTGTTTGTTATCTGGATATTCTTACACCGAGAGATTGGTTGACTCCAGAGATGGTCCAGGCGAGACAATACAATAAATACAATCCTAGCCTTGTGTTGTATGGTCAGAGACACGCGGGTGGAGGAGATACAGGGGCTTCTTCAGAACAGCCAGGGGAAGTCGACGTGGTGCACCAAGAGGGTGCTGATTGCGGTCCCTGCTAAGTTTTCATTAGATGGGGAGGCGAAGGTCATGTCAAAAATGTTTGCATTTGTACCTAGGAATGTGGAAAAAGAATCGATATTTTGTTAATATTGATATTTCCTTTCGATACTAGTATTTTTTTTACTCGATACTTTTACTGATATAGTACTCACACTATGGTATCTGATCTGTATCCCAACTTTTTTGCTATTTTCACTCATGTTGGGATTAAATTTTTACTAGAGTGGACTGTGGAGAAAGAACAAATGACACTGTTTCAATTCTGCATGACACGCAAGAAGCAATTCTAGAATTCAATCTCTTTTTGCTTATCGTAATTCATAGCTGTTCTTCCATTTTTATCAAAACAGCCTGGTGCCTGAAGAGTGAGTAGCAGAAACCAATCTACTACCCCTTCATTTATTAATGAACACGGTCATCACAAACTAAACAAAAGAAGCTTTTATAGAACTCAATGATCTCAGTCAACTAAAAGGTGCCCCAAGTAGCCGAAGCAGAAAAGTTTATGTGCGTTGTTTAGGCAGATAAAGCAAGGGAGGACGTCCATTCTTATATTCTTTGTCAATACTTAATAATCTATATTGATTGAGTAATAAGGACGAATGTAGTTAAAAAGTGGCACCTCCCAGAAGTGAGTTATCGATAACAGAAAAGTATCTTGTAAAATTTGTTTTTGATTATTAAAAAACATTATAATTTTCAGTGTTTAAATAAATATGAAAATATAATTATGATGCAAAAGTTTAAATTATTATTACTAGAAAAAAATATATTTCCAGACTAAAATCTTGATACCGATACTAACTGTTATCGATACTTTTCTTTCAATACTAGTATGGTATCGATATTTTTCTTTCAATACCATATTCCTAGTTGTACTACCTCATTATCCTCCAGTGGCATTCCGACAACCAGGGGTGTAATATGGGCCTAGAGTCATTAGAATGCCTTTCATTGTATATTTTAGTTCTAGAAGTCTGGTGGTTCTATTTCATTCCATAGCAATGTGCACAATACATAATTGAGATGTTTTCCTGAATAGAAACTTTTAAGTGTTTATAATGATTATGGGAAGGTGCAAAATTCAAATAGAAATGTAAACTGTTAACATTTTTTTTTTTTTAACTGCCAAGTTGTTGTGTAGATTCCTTTTGCTTACTCGACTCTGAAAGTTACTTGCCGACTAAAGTTTGCTGAAGCAATTCCGTGCTTAAGCGAGTGGAACTGCTAGCATAATTTCCAAAATACCCTCCGGGCTTGTTGATTTATTTATTTAGCACTGCGTCTTACTACCCGTTCGGGTTACGCACTTAAGTACTATTTACGCTAATGAGTTAGGAATTGGAAAGGTTGAATATAGAGGAAGTGAACCCGCATTTGCGTGGAAAACCATTTAGGAAAAACCACTCCCAGTTCACCCGGCCTAGATTCGAACCTCGATCTCCCCGTGCTTGTTGATTCTCTATTACGACATCTCATTCAGATTCGTATAGTCATTACATAAGCAACTTATGGTAATTAAATCAAGAACTCAGGTTTAAGGTGGGGTGGAAGGTCAAACTTTGGTGCAGTAACCTAACTGATGCACCCCTTTCTGTTCTAAAAAAAAACCTGGTATCTTGTAAAATATAAATGCTCAGTCCATATGTAAAAAAAAAAAACCTGCGTGTTAATTTTATTTAACAAAAACGTGAGCGGAAATAATGGCTTGCGAAAGTCGGTAACATCACATAAAAATCTACATCCATATGTTAGTCCCAATCAGAACTATTTAAAATTATTATGATTAGTAAAATGGTGGTGTGTTGTGTACCCCTGAAATCCCTTCACATGACCCTGATGTTACATGTACCAAAGTCTGAGGAACAATGCAATTGTTCACCTGACCGAGATTCGAACCTTAAATATTTAATAAGGAAAATACAAGTTTATAAATGTCGATATCACAGATGGTGTTAGCGGGATGACGACAACAATAGGAGGCGGATCATATCCTCCCAATATTCTGCCTGGAGTGATTTGCCCTTTTCAGTTGGCATGGAAATGCAGAGGCATGTGAACAAACAGTTATCTTCAAGAATTTTTATTGTTTTGCAATTTTCTTTTCAGAAAAAGTTTGTTCAAGAATAGAAGCATGTTGATTAAATTACACTTTTTATATACACACCATCTCTATAGTTTTAACAGTGATCAAATATCGATAAAATGACATTTTTCAATAGATAACTTCCGGCTTCATAACAAAAAATAAGAAAATGTAACAATTAATAAATATCGATACATTATCTTAGAAGGGGTGTTGAAAATATTAAAATAAACATTTCACTTGTTCTCGAGAAAATTGATATTTCCAAACGTATGATTTTTTCGCAAGATCTGTCCGATAGCTAGTGCCATCCACGACTTCCGTGATCCATCTGTTCTTGTTGGCGTGGAAGGATACGTTGGTCGGTTGTGAAGCCACGACACGCCTTTCACCCTCCCGCCCACCGTCCCACAAAATAGGTTTAAGACTTTTACTCGACAGGGCCGAGGGCCTTAAATGAAACTCTAATTATATGTACTGTAAGATAACATTGAAGCATTTTATTCAGTGAAATGAAAATCAAAATTTGGATCAATACATTAATGATTATTTTTAGTTCTGTTTTTAATGTGCCTGATTCAGAAGGTAACAACTTGTTTTTATTTCCTAATTTAAAGTAAGAATGTTTTTGTTCTATCTCTCTTAAAGAGCCAGCGATACTTGCCAATGATATGTACAATGATATACCAACTAGTCTTGATAGGTAAACATAACAAAATGAGCGTCACTAATTATTAAATAGCAATGCACAATAAAAACACTTTTGAAACAGTTTAAATTCATTTACTTTTATCAGTTTGCTATTTTTCAGTATATACATGTATTTAATTCATGCCTAATTCTATACAATTTTAATTTAACATTGTGTGGTTAATTAGAGTAAACATAATCAAACATTTAATGAGTGCACCATTTTTATTTAAAAAAATAAAATGGCAACTCTACCAACCAATAATCTTTTTTTTTAAATAACAAGAAATGAAAAAAAAAAGATTTAATTTTCTAAACTTGATATGTTATAAAAAAATTAAATTAATTCAATACATTGGCATATACCCGAAGACATGATCAAAAATTATTTCAAAACAGTTTATATGGTTTTCATAAACTCCACATAATGTTTTAAACAATATATTAACAACATGATTATTGATGAAGGTATTGTTTACTCCAAGGAATTCAACATGAGAAGCTGTTTTAACACTTTTGTTTGACTTGTCTCTCTGATTTCACCAGCCAGGAACATCTCGTCAACGACTGTGTACACCTGAAAACAAAGATATACCTTTACAACGACACATCTCTCTGATTTCACCAGCCAAGAACATCTCGTCAACGACTGTGTACACCTGAAAACAAAGATATACCTTTACAACGACCCAATCTTGTCTCTCTGATTTCACCAGCCAAGAACATCTCGTCAACGACTGTGTACACCTGAAAACAAAGATATACCTTTACAACGACACAATCTTGTCTCTCTGATTTCACCAGCCAAGAACATCTCGTCAACGACTGTGTACACCTGAAAACAAAGATATACCTTTACAACGACACAATCTTGTCTCTCTGATTTCACCAGCCAGGAACATCTCGTCAACGACTGTGTACACCTGAAAACAAAGATATACCTTTACAACGACACAATCTTGTTATTTAAAAATAAAAGTGTCTTTAAAAGCAGAACTTGGCTAACTATTTCTGAGAAGGGATGGATAGTAGATATTTTAGGCTTTGTGAGCAGAGAGGTAAAATCGAGGATATTATGTATAATATAGGTCTATATAAAACTAGCGGACCCGACAGATATTGTCCTGCCCGAACGTTGGCTTTTCGTTTGGGTGGCATAGTTGATTTCGATAATAAAACAAATACTATGTGCGAATCTAAACCCTCCACGGACCCACTCAAACACACACAAAAAATTTCATCAAAATCAGTCCAGCCAATCCCCCCAAAAAATCCCTAAAAAAAAATCATAGAACCCGATTGCAGTACCACCTACCAGGTCCAATTGTGAATCTAAACCATCCACGGACCCACTCAAACACACACACAAAGTTTCATCAAAATCGGTCCGGCCGTTTAGGAGGAGTTCAGTGACATACACACATACAGAAGAATTATATATATTAAGATAGAAAACAAAGTTTTCACAATTTTTTTACAAACAAAATACAGAATATGATTGTATACAAACATGGAGGTACACAAATCTTATACTTAAATTATATATTTTCATTTTCTGTAAATTACTTATATTCCTGTATATATGCATTGGATCACAGTAGTCTAAGCCCACATATACTGAAAAATAATATAGAAGATTTCTACCCTCACTTCTGTCAAGTTCCCCCTTCTCCTCCTTTTACTTTCTCTTAATCCAGTGATTTGGGCTTTCTTTCTTCTTAAGTCTGTGTGTATTGTCCTAATTACTATAGTTAAGTCATTGCTTGCCTATAAGCTTGTTAAAGTGGATAATCTTTGGTCTGATACACTTGCATAGTTAAAACTTGTGGAAGGAAGGAAGGTATGTGGCAATGCGAGATATGAGAGCCTGCTGTTCTTTACTCTTTAACACCAGTATGTAATCAGAATCCTAATTTTGACATGATTGGCTAGGATAATAGTAACATAATAATCGATTTACAAGATTTTTACAAATCCAAATAATAAGATTTGAGGACTCAACAACATTTTTGACATACGATAATTATAATTTTCAGGATATTTTCTGAACTTTTCCATGACTCATGGTAACCCTGTATCTATGTCACCATTTGTAACTGTTTCTAACTCAATAGAAGTTTAATCAATCACACATATTTATCATTATAGCCTCAACACGCCGGTCAACTAATGTCTAAAACATTCACGCGGCTGATACATCTTGTCTTTAGTTATATATTTGGTTAATAGATGTCACCACAAAAAAAAACTACGAAAACCAAACTTATACCAAACTGAAGGAAAATAAATTAGCTTTTTTTTTTCAGGATAATTGACGTATAAAGAATACAGAAATTTGATTTACTTTATCACATCTGAATTAGGTAAATACATTTTAGTTTCATTTTCCAAATTTACAATTTTTAGATTTAATTTACAAATTATCTGTTGTCTAACGAATGATTGAAAACTAGTTTTATTAAGGCTGGGTCAATAAGCCCCTTTGCAGATATTGCCGATGCCAATATTTTGTTGGCAATATTGCCAATAACCTATGCTGATTTAGTTTGTTTTTTTAAATGATCAATACATTAACTCTCAGTTAAAAGACAAAATAACTAAACAACTATTTCAACAGCAGTAAATTGGTACTTCGACATTATGCTTGAATGCGGTCTAAGAACTGATCTCTGGGTGCACTCAGTGAGCGATCAATTGAGCGGATCTTGGAGCGCTCAGTAATCGGTATGCAGCCGATGTCATGCACCATAGTATAGTATATTTTTAATTTTTTATAAATTCACAACAAATAAATTCATACTGGCCCATCTATTATTGTTTTTGATAGTGTTTAACTTTGTTACTTGTGAATATCTTTATCTCTGATATGTTTATCAAGTATTTCATAATTTGAAATAAGCCTTAAGGTAAATAAAATTGAATGGTTTATTTTGTTTAGAATGTTAGTTTTGCTGTTTATTATATAATAAAATATCTAACGCAGAATTAAAGAATGTGTGTTTATATGCAAGAGACTGTATTTCAATATTTTTGTTTAAGCTATGAATTTTACTTTCATGACTTGAGAATCTAAAATATATCTATAGATTTTGAATTATTGGCGTAAAATACCTGCATGATAAAAATACCGCCTATCCTTGGCAGAATGTGTCAATATCGGCCGATAAACCGGATCAGTTATCGGCATCGGCCCAGCCTATAAATCTTACATGTCTATAGTCTAAATGTGATTATTTTTTTATTTATACATGTTCAATATGACCGGTTCTATGGTCTAGTGGTCAGAGTCCTGGCTACAGATCCTGAGGTCCCGGGTTTGATTCTCAGTGCTTCCAGAATTTTTCTGTGAAGCAGTGCGCCTGGAGCGGGTTTAAGCTCAGCCTCGTTAGGACAAATGAGGAGCTACCTACTTGAACAAATAAATAGCAGTTCTGGTCTAGAAAACCGAGATTAATGGCTGGAGGGTTTGTTTAGCTGATCAATAGACTCTCTATATCCACAAATGTTGGTTCTATCATCACTAACGGCGGTGGCCACTCATTCAGTATATAGCAAGATTGTGAGCACACAGAGAGTTTTTAAATGTTAAATGAAATTCTTTTGCGGGTAAATTTAAAAGGCTAAGAAGCAAGTATGTGAAAAATTGGCTCGAATGTTTACATTAAAAAAAGTGAAATGTTGCAAAAGGGTCAAGAGAGCCCACAGGTTACAAATATAAGTGAATTGTGACTGCTGGCTTTACACAGGCAAGTATGAATTATAAACAAACAAGTTAATTAAATCAGAAATAAAGATCCCTTTGGTAAAAATACTCAAATTACTAGGCCCTATTTAATTAAAACAGTATGTTAAAATCTTAAAACTAGGTATTTAAAAAATAATGTATGTGATTATAAAATATGTATGGCTGTGTAAATTAGTAAAATGTTAAGCTTAATCTAACCTTTTCTCTAAATGCCCAAACTTTCTGGGTACAGTAGCCTACTTACCTTATAAAAATTGAAAACGAGGTCCAACTCGCAAACATTGTGGAAATATTCATTTAACACTTCAACAAAATTGTGTATCGCCTCTAAGTAGCAGAGGTTATTGTCGTTTACATCCACGCAGATACAGAAATACAGGCCAGCATACCTCCGATAAACTATTTTAAAGTTGCGGAACTGAAAGAGAAAGTAGTCATTCGCCAGGTTAGTGATAGAAATAATCAGGTATAATTTATTTAAAATGTAGACCTAAGTTATATGCAACTTGGAATCAAATTGTGTTTATTTCATTAACTTTCAGGGCAGAAAATTACAAACTAAATGAACCAACATATTAATTGAATAAAAAAAAATTTCAATAATGATAAATACGGTACATTTTTTTCAATCTATTTTATCTATGTTGTGAGTTAATAATCGGTATTTTACCTGTTTATCTATTTATTTGTGTGTGCATGACCTCTACACAAATACACACTTAGTCTCGCTATTAAGCTCTGAGAATTAACATTTATCTATTGGTAGCTTTGCAATAAATGAGTCAGTTAAAAACATATCCTCATATGTAAGGAAATAGACCGATTCAGATGTTGTATGATGAAATTATTGCCTCTAACTCAGAAAACCAGGGTTCAATCCTCCATTGGGTGCACTAGGAATGTTTTTACTTACACATTTTCTCTTTACCTGAATTAAAAGTTGATGTATTGCTTATAAAGATATATTTAAAAATTGATTCAAAATACACACATAATCAGCCTCTTAGAACATTCCTATAATAAGGGAAAAAACTTGGTAAGATAAAAACACAATCAAATAATTTCTTGAACCCCTTTGGTAGCTGCATAGTGTAAGGTCAACTTTTCAATAGACTAGGATTGCCAGTGACAGGGAGTTAGGAGTTTGAATCTCAGTTGGATGAGCTGAGTGTAGTTTCCCACTCTCCCTCCAAACAATTGTGGGTAAATGTTCTCTAAACTGTATCTTCCTCTTTCCTAGTTCTACTTGAATAAGTGTGTGGATAGCCCAAACTGGTTGTGAGCGAGTACAAAAATGATATCATGAATCAGATCAGGAATTGTACAGTACTGTATCCAAGATCTACATAGTACCAAAGTTTATTGGAGATCAAATCTACCTTGGAGTTTCTGTCAAATGTGTGGATTATCTTTGAGCGGGTGCTTAAAAATTAACAGTTATGTTATCAATATTATTTAGATGAAAGATAGGCCTACTCGTACACCTATTAAATAACATTGGTTAGTTAAAAAAATGTGAAATTCAACAAAGAGCTCAGGCAGTAGCTTAGCAATCAAATAATTTATTTTGTTTTTATGAGGTGTTAGTAATAATAGTGAAAACAGTATTTAATTAATGAACTTTGTTCTGTCTATTCTGTATTTTAGTGGCATTAATTAATGTTGATAAAAATAATTAAAATTTTGAATATTAATCAAATAAATACTAGTTTAATTTCTATGGAAATATATTACATCATACATCAAAAAGGATTATGGGTCAAAATTATAATACAAAGAACATAAGTCAACACAAAATGTAGTCAATATTTATGTTTCTATTGTAATTTTAGTGAGTTTGGTTTTGATTTTAGGCCAATTATTCAAAATTATCAAACTTTACAAATCGTGGTATTATTTAATTTGCATTCTTTTTAGTAATAAGATTACCAGTAGAGAAATATATTCTAAGAAAACAAAGAAAGTAATTTGTATATGATCCAATTCGGTGGCCAAGTAGTCTAACGCACTACTCTCATAGTAGACTACACTGTCGATAACAGGAGATTGAGGTTTGAATCTTGGTCGGGTGTAGTGAGGATGTTTCTTCCAAAATGGTTTTCCACTCTCCCTCTATACAAATGTGGTTACACTTCTTAGACATATAACCTTCCTGATTCCTAAAATCATCAACATAATTAGTACATTTAAGTGTATCACCCAAACAATCAGTAAGATGCGGTGCTAATAAAATAAAGTGTGTATATCCATTAGATATAAGGTACTCTTCCCAAATTTGTTTTTAATTGTATTTGCTTCAAATAAAAATGTTTTCAAAACTCATCATAAGGTTATTAGGTTCTATTAAAGGTTATGAGGTTCTTATGTTTAGGGCTGTATCCCAAAAGTCAAGTACACTTGACTCGATGCAGACTTGATAAATTTACACTTTACACGCACTTGAGAGTGATGAATGCAACAGACTTTTCGAACGGCAAACTACCCTTTATATGCCCTTGAGTCCGCAGTGCTGCTCCAAACCAGTGATCTTAGAAACTATTTTAAACGCCAACTATCAACAGGGAATCAAAACGAATGTTTTAATATTCATTCCCGCTTCTTTTCACTAGACATTTCCAACACAACACCAAAACAACAAAAGCAGTACCGGTATAGTTAAAATAATTTATCACAGATAACTTTAGCAGACGAAAAATTAAACAGTTGCCAGTCAAACTCCGCATCAACGTCGTGTCAAGGGTAACTTACCGTCACCCTTGGTCTCAAGGGCTTGTGAGGGGTGTATCGGCACACTTAGTGACTATTCGGACGGTTTTACACTTGATCACTTGATTGCCAATGTAACTATCGAATGAACGTCAAGGGTCGACGGTGCATGAAGTAGACTATTCGGATACAGCCAATGGTGCAATGAGGCAGTTGTAGAAAAGTTTGGGCCTTATCTGGGTTATCAAGAAATGTATCAGTACCTAATAAAGGGGTGACGCTGAGCACGATTGGCTGCAAGACAGTTATAGTAAGGGAAAGTTTCCATTAGTGAACAAAACACTAATTTATGGTGTTAAAACAGTTAAAATGAATTTGAGGACCTTGTAAAAAGATTATTGGTAAAATTTAGGATGAAGCTAAACTAACAAAATTGAAGATTATCCATGGAATATCAATTCAATTAAGATACAGTAACTTACATCTACTTCCTTAAAAAACAGAGAGGTTACTTTAAGCTAGGCAATAATAAGCTCAAATATCACCTCAACAAAATTGGTATGCTTTGCATCCCTGACTGTAACAACAGCATGCACTTCTTCTATCAATTTCTGTTTCTCATCGTCATCAAAATTCATATACCATTTCGCAAGTCGAGTTTTCCCAGCTCTGTTCTGAATAAGAATGAATCTAATCTGGAAATAAAAGAAACAAATTAACAAAGTTCATAATAGGCTTACTATGCTACTTACAAATCTATTTTTAAAATTTAAATGTTTAGTTAACAAGTTGTAGAATATATATATAAAGTTGTATGATTATCATTTAAAAGTGACAATCATAAAACTCATACGTTATTCAGTAAATGTATATACCATTTTGTGTATCACCAATTGTAAATGTTACTCCCCTTTATTATATATATTTATTTTTTATTTATTTTTTTTTTGTTCCACTTGTCAAAAAACAGAATGCGAGCGTAATTTCTGACTGACACAAGCTAGCCAACAAAACGTAAAACAAAGTTTCAATAGTAATAAGCAAATAAGTAATAAAGTGATTTTAAAAACAGGTATTGATATAAATAGATATCTACATTTTATAATGGTTAGAAACAAATATAAATATTTTGAATTCCACTGATACTCCTTGAATAAAGTTGCAGGGAAACTCGCGGAGGAAAGCATTAAAGCCATAATATTTGCTGATGACTTGATGGTTTGGGGAAGAAGGAAAAGGAAGTATAGGAATGGAATGAGTAAGTGTAAAATGGAATTTAGAATGGCAAAGTGTGAAGTTATGGTAAAGACAAGGAAATGGGTGAGGCCTAATAAAGCCATAAAATTGGATGGAGTAGAGCTGAGGAAATTACAAAATGTAAAATATCTTTAAAGCGTGATTGAGGTGAAAAATTGAAGTAGAGAGGATCTAATGAGAAGAGGACATCAGGGAGAGTTTTCTATAGGTGTAAGATACCTGCTATGGAAAATAGAAGTGCCCTTGAAGTGTGAAGAAGTGTTGTATACGGCGTAATTTGTATCCATTGTCACACATGTAGCAGAAACATGGACATTGAATGCAAGAAAAGTGAAGGTAGGCTATGGGAATGAAGTTTATGAGGAGCATTTTAGCTGTCACGAGGAGAAACAGGATAAAGAATGAAATTATCCATAAAAAAAGTAGGATTAGAGGGAATACATGAGATATACGAGAAAGCAAGATTAAGATAGTATGGGCATGTAATGAAGATGGAGAGCGAGAGGATGCCAAAGAAAATGTTGGCGATGAAGTATGTAGGAAACAGGCCTCCAAGGAGGCTAAGACAGGGATGGGAGGAGAAGATAACAGAAAATGTACAAGGGAAAGTTGAATAATGAGAGCAATTAAACGAGGAAGAATGTTGGAACGGTAGAAGAAGATGGAAGCATTATACGTAACTGACCCAGTCACAGGCTGGATGGAAACAGTTGATGTTTATTATATTGTTGTTAAAGAGAAGGGAGTATGCTAGGATAGGGAAGTGTAGAGAAAGTTAGTGAGGATGGATTAACTAAGGAGTTTATTCAGTTGCGTGCATATTTGAATGCCTTCCCCGTAAGGGAACGGTGTAGTTAGGTATGTATGTATTTAGTATTTTTCTTAAAAACATAAGTACGTTTTTACATTGCCTTCTTCTATTCCAAAACTATTCTCAAATGAATTAAAATGGACCTTTATTTGTAATAAAGTCATCTTATCATACCTAATAAATACACAACTAATACAAAACAAACAAAAAAATGTTAAATTAATTTTTTATATAAAACAGCTAGTATGTTAAAGTTTTCTTCATTAAAATATAGTTCCCTATGGGCCAAATTTGTACTAGTTAATTCCTTGTTTACAGAAATAACTTTATATATTGAGCTACTTTGCAAACCTACAAGGGCATTAATTTCTTGGATAAATGAGTATCTTTGTTTCTTAAAGATCTGGTTCTTTTAAATGAGTAATACTATGCGAATTTCATCAAACCTAATAAATACACAATTAATAAAAAACAAGATACAATATTTTAAAATGTGTGTGTTAATATTTAAAACAGATAAGTATGGTTATGTTCTAGTCTAGTTGTAGCAATTATATATTGCACAAATACCACCAGCCATATCATTTGGTATAGTAATGATCATAATTTCAAATAAAAACGTACGTTTTAAATCATTTATCCATTGCACTCTTCAGGCACGTACGGTATCCAGAATTTACTTTCGGGGTAAGGGGGGCTCATTCTTCAAATATTGCTTGACGACGACGGTCATCTCAAGACTAAACTTCGTGGGAAGGGGGGCGGACGAATCTGACCTTCAACCTGCAACTTTTTTACATAAATATATTAAAGTAGATCCATTCTGGCAGTCACTAATAATGTATATATTTTTATGACTCTTAATAGAAAATATACCAATTTTACATACATTCTTATAAAAACTAATACATTTTCTATTCAAATTTATAAAAAGTAAATTAATTATTAGTGTTAAGCATGGGTCAACTGTAATATTTGTAAAAAAAAAAATACGAAATTTGGACAAATTTTTATCTCCATGAGGGAAGGAATTCATGAGTAAGTATATTACATCTTACTATCCACGATGTTTAGTCCTCTTAGTAAGGTGAAATTGAAATAAATTACTACTGTATTTACTTAATTAAGAATTTATTACTACAAGACAAGATATTATTACGACATAATTTTATATCTTTTTATATTGATTTTTTAATTTTGGTTTAGATTTTGGGGGGGAGATTCAGCCCCACGAGCCCCCGCTTCTAGATGCGTGCTTGGCAGTCCTCGTCAAAACTCAGATAGTTCGCAACCTCGGGCCGTGTAGCGAGAAACACTCTCGATTTTTCGCATAAAAAGTAGCCAACTGTCCATTTGCGGAATCACAATGTAGTTGATTATACCACTTTGCTTTGTACAGCTAATCTGTGCTCTCTGTATGTGATCCATGTGGTCTGTGTTAACTTGATCTGTGATACAAACATTTTAACACAGACTTAACAGATCTTTCGTGTTAACTTGATCTGTGGTCTGTGCGTTGTTGTTAATATAATATATTTAATTATTTGAAATTACAATCTTAAATTATATATTCATAGGGTGGATTTTTAATGATAGTTTGCACAAAGAAGCTGATAATATTAATATGGATATTATAACTGAAGCAAGAACCAGGGTGATTCTAAAGGAAAATGGAGTGTTAAACGTAATAATATGAGTTTCAAATTGTGAGGTTAAGGCTAGTGATTATGTATTTAAGTAATTATGATTTAATTGACACTCGTTTATTTTTAGATATTACAAAGCACTGTTAAAACAGATGATTTGTGATGGTATATTCTGTGACCATAAATTATTTTCTTGGCCCTAAAGCCATCGTAACAACCATACGCCGGCATGGGCGATAATTTATTTAGGGAATTGGGCACTGGGACTTTTACTTACTCTCTGGCATTAGGCCTTCGAAAGTTTATTGCCGCACTTACAAAAGTACACTACCTGGCCCTATCTTGAGCCAGTTCAATCCATTCCACCTCATAACACCCTATATCTTAAGGACAATTCTAATGTTATTCTCCCATCACCTTCTAGGTCTTCCTAAGGGTTTCTTCCCATTGGATTTACCAGTCGATACCCTGAAAATGGTTCTAGATCCTTCCATTCACGCTGCATTTTCTGCCCACTGTAATTTATGAGATTTGATTACCCTAACAATGTATCTTGATTAACCCTCAAACGGTAAGGTCTGGGTTGGATGCGACCCAGACCGCAGTTTTCTTTGTAGTGCGCATGCGCTGTTTATCTCAAGGTCACGGGGCCTCAGTTAACCTTTCTCCTAATTATTCAGGCCTCCTAGCTTTGAGGTGTCCGATGTAAGTGGCATGTTCTTTCTATTTTCATTTACCTATACGCTCACACTCTCCCAGGTCGGATACGACCAACCTTACTGTTAATGTTATAGATTTTTTTTACGACTTTGATAGTTTTTTTTTTCAGTAATAAAGTGATGGAGGGAAAAACATTTTTCTCCACTCCTGAGGGGATTTTGTGAGAATTACAACCTCTACAAGAAGAATCTGACGACGAATTAAATGATCATCTTGATGAAACATGCTCAGAAACGAATAACGATATTTTACATAATGATGACAATGTAGATGATATTTTGGATTCAGAAGTAGTAACGGATGTCCCTCAGTTTGAGAATGACCCATCTAGTGATGATAAAAAATAATTAATTTCCAAAGACAAAGTGTCGGCAATACTGCCCGCTTTGTGTCCTATCTCTTAATTTGTGTAATCATTTGGTGTAGAAAGTGAAGGTCAATAGACTGTTACACAGTAACCTAGCCATTAAAAATACTTAACATCAAAACTGCATTCTCCTTCATATTTAAGCTGGTTATTTAACTGTACCTTTTGAAGTTGGTAAAGAATAAATAATTTAATTTTCTTCTTAGTCCAGATCCCTTCCCCTCCACAAGACACAACTTCTTAGTCACTAGGTATTTAGTGTAGCGTTTTAGTATTTAATCGTTCTTAGGATGATCTTACTGTAGGCCTACACCCAAAATCCATATTAACTTATTTCACTCTGCACTTTGTTGTTCACACAGGTGTCATGATCTCACAATGTCCTCTTTTTTGAATTTTGAAATGTGTCAACCATAAGGCATACCATTATTATTTACCTTCTTAATGTACATTGTTAATTTTAGGACCGCCAACAATAATAAAATTCCTTTTAAAAATATACATTAGTTACTGGTAGTGAGAGGGACTGGGGGACAGGCACGGTAGGTATTTTTAATGAAAATTTTTTTTTTGAAATTTCAAAGACATCTACAATATTTACTAAATTATAAATAAAACCACCAAACATAAAATTAAATTAAATATTTTCAAATCATCCCTGGAAATAAAATGTTTCTTTTTTGTAATTGTTAAAGTGAAAATATAAGAAATTTGTCTTTAATGTGATAATTTTAGTAAATACAATTATTTTAACTGTTATATGGCTATTGCTGAAAAAGACTAATATAATTATCATCTCCAAATAACACAAAAGGTTTTTATAATAATTTCTCTTACAATTCAAATAAAAGGTACGTACCTTGCATACATTTGGGTTTCTTTTGAAAATTGGAACTTGTAGGTCCAACAACTTGAAAATATTGCACCTGGATTTTAATTTGCACCCACTTATTATTATGTAATAATTTCATTTGTAAAATTATATTTTAAAGTTTGTAAAATTGACATTTTGTTGTTGTTTTTATGTTTACAGACAGCATTATTAGATTATCCGGGCACTTGTGGTACGGATGATTTTTGGTCATTCGAAAAATTTAAGAAAGTAAGTTGTCAACTATTCAAATTTGTCCTTATGTCTTTGGTTCCTTCTTCCGCAAACACACATTCACATACATACATTCTTACACCGGAATTATGATCAACTTAACATTCATAGAACCTAACATAACATAATTTTAAATAGAAGCCATCACGATGAAGTACACTTAACATTCTTTTAACATAAGGAGAGAACTTTCACGTTACGTGAAGGGATCACATGCTCTAGCCAGCCAATTATGTTGAGAGCCACATCAACTTCATTTGTTTGTTAGTGGAATGAAGATGACACCTATAGTTTATCTGTGTCTCGCGAACTCTAACACATTATTTGACCTCTTGTTACTCTTTATTTTGTATATCCAGTTAGCTTTTCTTGGAATAGCTTGTAGCCTAATCAGTCCTAAATGATTGGGTTTCATTTTAGTGAACAATATAATATGTTTTCAAACAGTACAAATACATTGTCTTTGTTTTTCTTGAGTTGTTATATTAAGTTTGATCACACATTAGTTTCTTAATGTTAAGTTATCCTTAAGTGAACATTAAGTTGATCTTGATCCCAGCATTATGATATAGGGCCTACAATGTAAATAGTTTTTTCACCTCCAATTTATAGTAATTACCATTAATAGCTCACTTGTAAAAATTTGAATCCCATTTTAAGTAAAGCAGGCCTAGCTTTAAATGTAGCCTACTGTAAAACACATTAATTTTCACTTTTAGTAAAGTTTGAATTTAACAAACAAATTTTATTTTGTAGCTTTAAAATAGCACATTTTTTGATGACTTATTAATATCCAACACTTAGCTCAGTTGATAGAAGCTTAGTTGATGTCATTTCCTTCTACTTGGTTAAGAGGTCCTTATTTGATTCCAGTTATGGCCAATAAATTTATTATAGAATACACATTAACTAGCCTTGACAAAATAACAAAACATTTTTATATTCATAAGCTCACAGGCATTTTATTTTAAATTCTTTATTGACTAGAAAATTAAACTGACAACCATTTTCCCTAAAACCCTTTAGGGTGTGTGAATGTAGGTATATTTCAGAAAAGTAATCCAAATTTGCATCGCAGAAACGGTTTTAATTAAATGTGGAGTTAAGTACGAAGTGGGCAGATTGATTCATTTTAGCTACATGAACTGCGCTACACAGCCAAAATCATGTTGTATTTTTAAACAAATAATTTCGTGTTGGAGGGCTGTTTTTCAGTATAATATTAACTTTAAAAGTGTGTTTTTAATCAATAATATTTTCTTTTCAGAAAATGATGATTAAAATTATAAAGCACAATGATTTAGAAATGGAGTTTGATATGATTGGTGTACACGAAGCAATTGCCAATGCGTTCAGAAGGCTGCTGCTGTCTGAGGTGAGTTTTATTTGGTTCACAATGTGATGTTTACAATGTTCATAACATTTATTTTGTAAGAATATATAGTTACAAAATATATATTTTTCTATCTAAAATAATCTCTATTATGATTAGAGTTAAGGCTACTTTAGTGAAAATATTAATATCAAAATCAACTATTTATATTTTATGTATGTAATTATTAAATTCGAACATAAATAATTTGAAAAATGAATGTTTCCCATGGGGAAATGCATGCAATTATCAGTGGCTAAGATATTTGGTTAGTTGGAAATATTATGAAAATTGAAAAATGACACCTGGACACGGGAATCGAACCCGGGACCTTTGGATTAATACGCCAATGCTCTAACCACTGAGCTATCCAGGATTCGTCCCGTGCCCAGGGTTATTCTTCACTCATATTTTAAGGAAGAGTCTATGATGGTCATGCGGAAATCGTCGGCTACAAGTATGTGATTATATTAATATCACGAGCTATCATATAACGCAGCCATCTTCAAGCATTGTTGTACTAAGCCAAAGGTCCCGGGTTCAATACCTGTGTCCAGGCGTCATTTTTCAATTTTCAGAATATGATATCTAGATGGAGTAGTCCTCACTTAAAGCATAAATAATAGCATTGGCTATTTAATTCTTAGTTGGAAATGTCATTTATTCATAATTTGAAATATCATTTAATAACTCCATAGATAAAATGAGGTATATTTAGATTTGAAGATAATTAAAAATAGATAATATTTACAATATAATACAACAAAATTATTTAAAATATGGCATATGATATCTAACAGGGAATCCTTGGATGCCATTGTAGTTTCGCTCCCATTTTCCCCCACATTTTTGCATTGGAGAGAAAAGTACAGTCTGTCTTTTAAACTCCATTAAAATAATCATTACTAAGGAAGTTGATTACTTGTACTAATATTTAGGTGCTGTATTTTTGTTTTGTTTTTATTAGAATGAGTAAACTAAATACCTTATATTATAACTTTTATAACTATCTCTACTCAGTTTTGACTGAGTTCAGCTCTACTGTAGATAAACCTTCTCTAGATATTAACTAAGGACAACCTCTTTTAGAAAAAACTGGGGTTATAAATATAATGCGCCCATATTTCTGAGATATATTTTACTTATTAGGTTCCAAGCATGGCAATAGAAAAGGTGTTCATTTACAACAACACATCAATAATACAAGACGAAGTTCTGGCACACAGATTGGGTCTCATCCCCTTGAAGGCTGATCCTCGTCGTTTTGAATATCGACAGAAAGGTAAAGTGAGAGAATTGGATAAGACTATTGGTACTACTAATTACATGGACTTAGTTTGAACGGTTTGTCTCAGATATGGTTGCTTGTGTTTTTGTGCAAAAGAATCTTGAAAGAAATATTAACCATGGCAGACTCGGCCACTAATAGATTTCTTGCATTAAGTGCTTTATATAAACTCCCATATAAAAATTATATCGAATCCAAATCCTAATTATATCTACAAATTACAAATCAGAATCTTAAAAAACAGGTTCCTCTTGAAGTTAACTTTCCTACAGTGGTACAGTTTTGATTTTGAACATTTATTCTTTAGTTGCTATAGAAAATATTACTGTAGCTATAAATTATGTTTTTTTGTATTTGTAAAATGAATACATGTCTAATTAAGTAGTAAATAAGTGGTCTCGGGCTTGCTTGTTAGGCTTGTCTTAGTAATTAGTATTTTCAAAGGAGCAGTCTCTAAAAAAATTAATTATAGTAGTACCCCTGTATCTGCATTCCAAGACCTACCGCAGTTATGTGAAACCACGGATAATACCGAACAACACTTTGGGGCCATTAATACGGTAAATAAGGGTTTTCTTAACACAAAAACTGTGATAATGCGGCGAATAGCGAGAACACTGGAAAGTGTGCCTGTAGGGACAAAGGAAGATGAGTCAAGGGCATACTCGTGTGGAACACATTTTGAGACTTATGGACCGTTTATATTTTCAGGCAGATATAAAACCACCAGATACAGAGGCACTACTATATATGATTTAATATTTCATGCATTAATATACTGAATCAAACTGTCTATCCACTGAAAATGTGATAAAACTTGAAAGTTTCTGATGCATTTTCCCCCCCCAAGATGATGAAGACGGCACAGAGCAGGACACGCTGGAGTTTGAGCTGAAAGTGAAATGTACATGGAACACGAATGCTCACAAAGACACGACCAATCCAGACGACCTTTACAGGAACAACAATGGTATGATTCGGTTCTTAGAGTTTTGCAATCTTAGTCTCGTGTATTTATTTTTAAAATGCTGTAGTTTATTTGACTGGTTTTCTTTGAAATTTTCTTATTTATTTTTTATTTATATAACTTAAATTTTTGAAAAGTGCCTTAAAAAAATAACACTTTTATAGGAAGAAAAGCTTTTTAAACTTTAATGATATTATAAATGTATGTAGAAGAGTATAGGAAAGATTGATTGAGCATTTAGTAGGACTAGCACAATTTAAAAAACACTCCTCACATCTTAAACTACTTCTAGCTAATACACTCTGCTGTCACTTACAGAACTCTGGCTCACAAGTTTGATTCCAAGCTTGGCTAAAAAATGTATCATTGGGGAAATTGCGGCTTCCCCTCTTACAGAAATGAGTTTATGGCCAGAAGACCGGAAGTTATATTTGTTCTACAATTAAGTTAATTAAGTGGTGTGTTGATACAATCATTCAGTTCAAGTGTGCATGCTAAATACCTCAAAATAAATAATACACCGCTACCATTACATAATATTTTGTGTACCTTCAATAAATACAATTTGGATCTCATAACTTTAAAAGGGAAACATATTTTTTGAACATATGGTATAATGTTTCTAAAACTATTAGAGACTAGTGAGTAAGAATGTATGAACTATTACTTCCAAGCATGCCCGAATTCATGAGGGAGGATTGCTTGATAAAACCAGGTCATAAAATTGACATTATACATATAGCGAGCTAATTTGAACTTTACATTCTACTGCGACCCTTTCCTTCATTTGTAGGCATCAACAAATTACCCGAGTCCAACTAACCAGTTGATTCCGACTAAGTTTGAAAAGCTAGTTTCTAGAAACTCTCAGCATTAAAAAGTATATTTGTGGTGCAAACAACATGACATTTTCATGTAACTTTCATTGACCCTTACAGTACCATGAAGAATAGCTAACCATAATAATAATTATTATTTATATTTAAAATAATATACTAAAACCAAATAGGGATAACTGACAAAATACTAATTTAAAGTCATTAAATATAATTATCAGTTAATATTTATAAAATAAGTAACTAAGGTGAAAACCTACCCCTTTCTCCTTTGAACCCAACAATCCCCTCCCTGTGGGAGGGAGAGAAGGACAATCAAGTGATAATACAAAGGACCATGTTATTTGCCACCCAGCTTAAAACTGGTGATTTATCTCCTAAACAGTTCTAAAGATTGGTGGAAATAATGGGTTCAAAATGTCAATGGTCGGCAACAAATGATCAGCACTGACCTAATAGGCAAAAGGCTGACCAGCCCAACCCGATAAAAACACTAAACAAACACCTTTGGTAACTCTCTTAGCTTGAAACACAGTTTCTCAGTTCCATCATGCTGCAAAAATTGGTGGTGCAAAAGTAATTCAGAGTTCACTACAAGTGGAATCCTCGGCTATAATTACAATAACTTTGTTCCTCAGCTTATCAGGAGACAGGAAAAAAAATATTACATATCCATGTTTTGTACTAGGAGCGACCATTTTCAACAGATCTGTGATTGGTTATATGAAACTTAAATAGATAAATACATTTCCTTACAATGTTGAACTAACAATATAGGACAACATTTTAAATCGTATGTGTGTCTTTGCCTACGTTAATCTAATACCTACACAAGGATGCCTTATATTCTTTAAGGTGGGACAGAAGGTTAGGCAAGTTAAGGCCAATATTGTTTCAGTTTTTACGGCAAAACAACTTTGAAAAAATACTGACATTAACTTGTGTGCCGATCCATCCCACCTTAACCATTTTAGAAATAGTGACCTGTCTGATTTGACTAAAGACACCATTTTGGTTATTGAATAGCAACTATACAAAGTGCCATCAACTAGAAACATTAATGAGCGATCCTTAGTTTGTGTATGTCTTCAACATTTGTTTTTCTCATCTCTCCAGCTATGACCCCGATCCCCTTATATCTATTTGGAATTTTTCAAGCTATATACATGTATTACTAATAGGGCTGTCAAACTCGATTCCTCGATTCTTACTGGTATCAAAAGAATTGAGAATAAAGCTTAATATTACAATTCTTGCTACTTCGATTCTTACCTCTCAATAAAACTAGTAACTAAACAAAACGGCAACACTTAAAATGGGCAATGATCTCTCATATTAGTTAAGTTGCCACTCCAAATTGTAAATATACCGTAAAGACTGTCAGAATATATGAATCGATTCTAAACAAACAATCGATACATAATACATATGTAGACTATGGCTGATAATTTTCCGTAATATATCGATATATCCATCATTATAAAATAAAAATGGCCACTCTCCTGTAATTATATTATTTGTCACTTTTAAATTTTTAATATTTTATCTAGCCTGTTGAGTAAGATAAGTTTAATAAAAATAAGACAAAAATCGACTTAGGCCTGGTTAATAAAAATAGAGCAAAAAAAGTTACATTTATTTAATTCAATAGATTATCGATATATCATTACCAAAACTTCATCACTGATTTCTGGCGAGCTAACGTCCGTGGGATCAGTTATGATGAACGAATGACTTAACATTTTTGAACGTGTGACACGTGTTCTTTCCGTTATACAATCCTCAATTTATTGTATTAATTTTGAGTTTATATCCATAAGATTGTTAGACTAAAGTTTCAAGTGAACATGTATAATGGTTGAGTCCAAGCTTTGCATTGAGGGGAGGGGGGAGGAGTAGGGTATCAGGCATGTTAGATTTGCTATACAATAGTGCTTGAAAATATAATTAAAAAGGAAATGTTCAAGAATTGGGATCGAGAATTGAGAAAATCAAAGTTTAACTTAAGAATCGGAATCGAGTAAAACAGGTATCTTGACTTCTCTACTTACTAACTATGCCAATGAGTTAGGGATGAGGAAGGTTGAATTTAGAGGAAGTGTAACCACATTTGTGTGGAGAGAGAGAGAGAGAGAAACCCATTTAGGAAAAAATACTCTCAATACACCTGACCAAGATTCAATACTCAATCTCCCTGTAATCCGCAATCTAGTTTATTGCGAGGGTGAAGCCTTTGACTAAATGGCCACTGAAGCAGGTGGTTTCTTTTATTGATTCATTCGTTAGGGGTTAATATTGAACTAAGCACCATATCAGATCATTAGTTTTCCTGTAGTATTCGCCCCAATAAAATGATTCCCAGGCTCCACCACTGTTTCCGAGGAGCACATTTGTTACTAAAAGAAAATGTTCCAAATAATTTAAAAAAAGATATGTGTAAAATCTAATTAGAAGATCAAAAAAAACTAACACTGCACTGTTGTTTAGTCTACTCGAAGCATATCAAGTGGTTGCCTATCGGGGACCAAGGCAGCATCTATAAGCAGAGTGACGTGGGCCCTGTCCTGGATGACATCCTAATCAATAAGATGCGTCCTGGTCATGAGCTGGATATCAAGCTGCACGCTATCAAGGGGATTGCCAAGGACCATGCAAAGTTCTCACCAGTTTGTAAGTCTCGCCATTCAATATCATTATAATTTACACCATATTTTATTGCAAGTCCAACCACTATACGCATAATAGTTTACATAGCAATAAATTTTTTTTAAAAGATCTGTATTTTATTTATTTTTAGTATTTTTACTTTCAGTAGACTGTATACATTATTTTGTGGTTTTGAGAGACAGCAAAAAAATCCATACTATTTGAGAATTTTAAAACTTACTACCTTGAAACAAAACACATACTTTTTTGAAAAACACTACAAAACTTATTGCATGATCCAAAAATTCTTGAAATAGTTTCAAATTGTTTGTGTGCAGGTACGGCGTTCTACCGTTTGCTTCCGGAAGTCACGCTCACCAGAAAGGTTGAAGGTGAGCAGGCAGAAAGACTACAGACGTGTTTCTCGCCAGGTGTCATAGGATTGGAAGAAAAGCACGGTGAGTAAAGCACTCGGTCAATTTCACTAAAGGTTTGTACGAGATAAATACCCCATTTTAATGTAAGAAAAAAATTCTTTTTAACTCTTTGATCAATACCTTCATTAGAATTAAGACCTGAAGATGATACTTAGTCATTGAGAATTTTTTCTGGCATTGAATTCAACCGTATAAATAAGGAGAAGGGTCTAACTACCGTACAGATTAATATTTTTATGAAAAAATCTGAAGTAATTGAATTGATTGTTGTTTTAATAATTTGATTTACCAGATTAGAATTGAATATTACAAAAATTGTGCAATAAAACATTTTCTATTTGATTTTAGTGCATTAAACAATTAAAAAAACTTATTTTGATTTGGCTTTGAGAATATTTCATATATTCGATTCAATTTCACTTCATATGGTAAAAGTGGACTTCGCACACCCTTATTAAACAGTATCTAGATAAGAATTATAATAAAAATCCTTAGAACAGATTTTGAGAACGAGGCATTTTTTCTCTCTTTGCCCTTAAGTAAACCTCCTTAATTTTAGGGTTAGATGAAGACCCTGGATACCAAGTTCTAGCCCAATCAGTTAAACGATTTCAGCTCTAGTTTGATATAAAGCCAACACAGACAAACAAAAACCACTTTTTCAGCCTCAGCAGATCTTGAAACATTGACACCCATCAAAATCTTGGGCTTTTTTACAATCACAATACTTCCTCTTTCTGAGCGGCCACGAGAAAGTAAAAAGTGAATGTTTTTTTGTCCACAGGTAAAAAGCGAGCTAAGGTGTTGGACGCCAGGTACGACACATGCAGCAGGAATGTGTACAGGTACGATGACCTCAGAGACAGTGTCAAAATGACCAGGGTCAAAGATCACTTCATATGTAAGTACATACCACAATTTAATAAAATTTTCTTCCTCTTTTCTCGTTTTCTCTTTTAGGAAGTCGCGTCGCGCATTTCACCCTCCCGACTGATGAGTTCCGATAGAATGAGACCTAGGTCGGGGGATTAGACAGTAACGATCGATTTTCTTCGAGAAGCAACCATTACCTCTTTTTCCAATGGCAGCAACGTAAAGTGTGAACTGTGTTCTTCTTTTCATTGTAAAAGCCATACTGTGTTCATCCCTTTTATATGTTTCTATCCACCTTTCCTGTACTTTCTTCTAAATAATATAAAATTAATTATTTGAAATTCTTTTAAAAACTCTTTTTTTTTAAACATAATAGTTGGTTGGTTCACACAGAAAGCTAAGCTATGCCTTGCTACACCGCGCTATGTTTTTCCTGATTGCTGGCCAGGCAATTCTTTCCATCTCCCATCTCTAGCCATCTTACGTTGTGCATGCGCATAACGCAGCTTGGGCTCCGTGTTGAACACACATAGTGCTGGTATGGTGAAAATAACTAAATAAGTGTTGAAGTTTTGTTTTATGTGTACTTAAGTAATATTCTATTTAGGTTTTATATTTTATAATTTTTTTTATATAAAAGTGGAACAGTTAATTGAACAAGTCAGACCTACACCTCCTAAACTTTCTTTATCTTCCAAAACTACTGCCAACAGCAGCATCTTTTTTTACTCAGTACTATTATCTGAACTCAGACAAGACGTTTTGGAGAACGCCATCATAACTTCACTAGAGCAGACCAGGAAGAAACAACACTGAATTCGGGAGGGGAAAGAGGGACCATGGCTTAGCTTAGCTTAGCATTCTGTGTGTATCGGCCTAAAACTGAACTGGACACAAGAATCTAACTAGGAACCTTTGGCATGATAATGATAATAATAAAAATAACAATAACAACAGTAACAATTACTACTACTACTACTACTACTACTACTACTACTACTACTACTACTACTACTACTACTACTACCACCACTACTACTACTACTACTACCACCACCACTACCACCACTACTACTACTACTACTACTACTACTACTACCACTACTACCACTACTACCACTACCACCACTACTTAGAACCGTGTGTCTCTACCCATTCAGGTTATACGCTTAAGTACTAATTACGCTAACGGGTTAGGAATTGGGAAGGTTGAATATAAAGGAAGTGAACCCTCATTTGCGTAGAGGGAGAGTGGAAAACCATTCAGGAAAAAACCACCCCCAGTTCACCCGAGCGAGATTCGAACCTCAATCTTCCCATCCCTGGCAGTCTAGCTCAATACAAAACTAGCTACGCCATCAAGGCGGGTTTTGGTTTAGTACGCCAATGCTCTAACCACTGAGCTATTCAGGAGTAATTCAATGCCCAGGGTCGGACATGCAGAAATGTCAACTATGTATGAACGTTCAACTAAGATTGCAAGCTATCAGATGTCGCAGCCACCTGTGACTTGGGATGGCTTTATGTTGTCAATAGTACAATGAAAACTGTACAAATCAAGCCTGGATTAAGGCATGTGCCTAGTGTGCTACGCACAGAAGCCCCCACCCGCCTGGCAAATAAATCACTTTGACATATAACATTTATTTTGTGATAATATTATATTTCAATATTTTTGTGTTTTTTCGTTGGTAACCTGATATTACCTGGAGTACAATAGTCCGTGTTTATAGATGAACGCAACCTTTGCTATTGGCAAACCGGAGATACTAAATATCTGCAGACGGTACCGTTGACCTTTGACAGAAAAACAAACATTGATTTTCTATTCACAATAATTTTGGAGGTAAAATAAAATTATTAATATTGAAGAATTAACTAAATGCGAGGTGAGAAAAAAAACGCCCAAAAAAAAGTTTTTAAAAATAAAATACTTTTTACTATACAAATACTATTATTATTTTATCTGCAGACGCGGAGTAGATAAAATGCTATTACACTGAAATAGTCTATAATTATATTATGTCCAGTATTATTATATTATTAGCTATTAATTTACAGGACTATAATCCACTCAGTATATTATAGACTGTATAGTAATGTATATGAATACCATTTCTGCTTCCAAAATAGCTTTGGATAAATTCTTAAACAACAAAACTCCAAACAACACAAAACACTACGTCTTGTATGGGCAGTGGTATAGAATGCATGCCACCTCTGATTAAAAACAGCAATAAAGTCAAAGATAATGCCAAACAATCACAAATATTAAGTTGGTAGTGTTGATCTATATTTAAAGAAATATCCCCCAAAACATTAAATCTAGCCAATTAATTTATTGTATGGATACAACTAAACGAATGAAAAATAGGAGGTACCATATGTGGACCAGATACCTATAAAGACCTATAAAATAATAATATGTTAGTAACAAAACTCATGGTAATCACCATGATTGCTTAATGTTTGCAAAAAGAGGTTTGTCTCTAAATAAAACTATCCCTGTATTATCTATATTTAAGAATCATAATAATTCATTGGGGAACTAACTTCTAAGGTCCCCAAGTTCTACTTGGCACAGGGGCCCCAAAAGTGTTAATCCGGGCCTGGTACAAATGCGCATAACATGATGAGTTAAAATGAAGATTAGATTTGATAAAAAGTATTCGATCAATCTCTATTTTTTTTAATATTGTTATTAGACTATTGGTATAACTTGTAGTATTTAAAGATCTTGTCTTGTAATGTCTTAATTGTTGTTGTAGTTACCATCGAATCGGTAGGAGCCCTGCCACCAGACGTCCTCTTCCTTGAAGCGGTCAAAGTACTTAAGAACAAATGTCGTATGTTCCTTGACGAATTGAATAAAAGTACTACATAAAATACTGGTCCATTATTTATATTTAAATGAAACTATTTTGATCAAAAGTCAATGGAATCACAAACATACTCTTCAACTCCGGAGAACAAATGTCATTTATACAGTTATTTTCATTTTAACAGTGATTGAGAAATGAATGACAGTAAGGAAGAAAGTGTAATGTGCTTGCATATGTTGATCTGGAGAAGGCATACGATCGGGTGATGCATGTTTGTTCTTTTTGTTCAAAACTGGATATGGTCAAGTCCAGTGAAAGACCTATTAAAAGGTTTGCAGTGTTCCTTGTGCAGTTTTGATTGTGTTCAGTTAATGAGACCTACATTTCATATGATTTTTTATCAGCACATCCACTTTTATGTTTATAATTTTTTTATAAAGGGCAAATTGTATTACAATATTAGAATATCTTTGAACACTTCACTGCGGAGCTGGAAGGCAATGTTACTTTGTGGTGGTTGGACTGTTAAGTCAACTAATTCACAAAGTCTGATTTCGGTAAATGGAAGTTACAAGACAGCCTGTACAAAATTACCAATTTGGTAGATTGTTTAAACAAGCTGTTAAATGTTATCAACTCTCCAAAGTGTTTGTTGGCAGTGATTGTTCTGAATTACATATCAACTGGGAATGTTTGGAGGCTGAAATAACTACATTTGACTGTAGGAAGATTTTTTTTTTGGTCCAACAGCTGTTAAGAAATTCAACTGTTTTCATTTTATTTTAGCCACATTGTGTTTTGTTTCATCACTTTAATATTATAAACATACAATTTTGTACAGACTTTTCATAAATAAAATATAAATAAATATTTATTACATTTACTTAATACAAAGGACGGAATCAGTTACTGACTAAACAACCACCATTACAACTAATACAATAAATTTCCACATTAAAAAAAAGAATGTTGTACATTACAAGTGCTGAGCTGCGTAAGTGACCACATGACCGTTTAAGGCAGCTGCAGCTAAGAGAGGTCTGCATGGGTTGAATGCAACATCCATAACAACATCTCCCAACCCCGATAACCGGCCAATATAATCCAAACACTTGCGGGAGTCATAAATATATACCTGGAAAAATAAAACAAGCTCCATAGGTCAACCTTTAAATGGAATTTAAATTGAAATAAAACTATTTTGAACACAAAAAGTACAAGTGATTACTGAATTATATAAATGTAATCATAATTATATTTTTTATAAATGATTTATCATTATTAATAGCAAGGTTTATTCTTTATATCCTATGTCAAATAGCTTAACCCTTCTCGTGTCGTTTACGGACTACTCCGCCAGTCAAAATTTGCTCCAAGTG
>CABFWO010000635.1:201137-273127 GCA_902155825.1 Timema genevievae | reverse complement strand
TTCAAACGAAAATAAACTTGAAACTATTTACAAAGCTTGGGAAAAATATAGGGAAATAAATGGTAGGGTGGCAAATAACGTTACAGAAGGGAAAGACTCCCAAAAATTTTGAAAGATGGAGTCGAAGTATGTAGGAAAATGACCGCAAGAGAGACCAAGGAAGAGATGGGAGGAGCAGATAACACAAAGTGTGCTAGTGAGAGAAGAAGAATGGAACTCACAGCTCCCAAATTATCAGGAAAAAGCCCAAATGTGAAGGTAGCAAAATGTATTTTCAAAGATATTCTACACCCAATATACTTATAGCATTGTATGCAAAGTTGACACTAGAAATTCATAATTTGTCTTCTTTCCTGTTTCCAAGATATCCATGCACAAAAGCCAAGCTGTCAGCTCAATACCCTGTAGTTTTGTCTCAAATTGTCCTATATTCTTTAAGTTTGACATCTGTTCGTTTTATTGAGAAAAACTTCAGCGAAATAGGTGAATACACTTCTTATTTGAGTAACAAGTGTAAATAGTGTGGGTTTTTTCTCTGAATAGGATTTTATATATTTAAGTAAACTAATTTTAAGTGTAGGCACCTACCGGTAAATAATTTTTCTTTTCAAATAATTTAATACACATTGATCATATTTAAGTGGGAATATTGTTTTTTCTCTGAAAGTGGTTGAAAATTTAGGGTGCGGGCTATATTCGGGGGCGGCCTATTTTCGGACCAATACAGTAGTTCGATAACATATCTTTCTTTGTGTTTTTTGTTTTTCAATGTGTCTGTTTAAATGATAAAGGAATATTTCCAAAAATTCAAAAAAATGTGTAAATGTAAAAGTTTGAAGTGTGTAAGAGTGTAATAAATTTAAGAAGAAATTAAGATAGAAGTGTATTTTTCTATCTAGGCCTAAACTAATCATCCTTTCAGGTTGGCTTCCTTCGTTATCACTTACTTTACATCACTGTACAGTGTTTCTACACTGACTTATTAAACATTTCCAAGCCATTAGGAACTAATTCATTTTAGTAATAAAATGATTGATAATATTCCAAACTTAGTAAGAAAAGAAACTAAATTCTTGTCACAACAAAGTAACATATCATCATACATCAAAGAAAAATAGTAGTAGCAACTACATAAGGTTTCACTATTTAATTTGTAAACCATTTTGGATTACAGTTAAATCAGTATTATTAGAGTCAAGGTAAATATATTTGTAAATGATGATTTTGAAGCAAAGCAGTTAAGAGCCACCACCATCTGTTGCAGTGTTCTCAATTGTACTATATCTGTTATGTATTATCTAAGGGTGAGATTATAGGCTGCACTAAGGTTTTATAAATGTCGTTTTAGGGGAAGAATGTGGCCTATTTCCGAGTCAAAAAGGTATTTTTTTTAGTTGTCACCATACCATTAGTATTATTTAGAATTGATAATAAAAATCTGCTATTAAGTTGTTTTTAATGCTATTCCTAAATATCTACAAATAGAAGGACATGGTTACCATAATTATTTTTTTTTAATTATGAATATTGCAGGTCAACAATGAATCAAAGAAATTATATTTAAAATAAAATAAAAATATCTATATCCAGCTCAATGCTACCAACTGACTTACACTTCTTTGAGGAAGGTGGCATCAGGATTAGGGTATGTTCCCCCCTCATTGCGGCCCATAGTCGCGCCGGGATGGAAAAAGTTGACCCGAAGGTAGGTGTAGTCGCCCTCCACAGACTGCGATATGTTCTTTATGGTGGCTATGTGGAACGGCACGGAAATACCAAACACTGGCAGGATCACCGTTTCATATTTTCTGTCTGGAATAACATATTATTAAAATGACAAACTTTCATTAAAATGGGAAATATGGGCTATGTGCTTTAAAATTATAAATTTTTTTAAAGAGGTGAGATTGTTTTTTTAAATCTCAATACAACTTTTAGAGTTATTACAATGCTTACTAGTAATAGTTAAGCCCAACTAATTTTAAGACAAATTTAACAACTACACTAGAGAATTATTTATCACTTAACTGAACATGACTCAGCATTATATTAAAAAAGTTTTTGGTTTATTTAATATTTCTATTTTCTACATTGATTAAATTTTGTAGTAATTGTAAGACGGTACAGGAAGAAAATTGGTCATTACCGCCCAATCCCTTGAGTTATGTTTACTCTATCAGAACTCTTTAGGAAGAAGTGTGGAACACGCAAAGCAACTTCCTAAGAAAGGAAATAAAAAAAATCACAAAAGGGAGAAAAAGGAAATTGGTGAAGAATGGTAGAACACTTATATAGGGACAAAGAACAATTATAATTTATGTGAACAAAATCAAAAATAATAAAAATGTGGGAAAGCTCACATCTTAAGCCGAACATAATTTATAAGATTTAAATTTACATTCAGTATTCATGGTTAAACTAAAATATATTATAGCTAAGAGAGTTGGATTCGAATAAAAGTGGATTTTACCCAACTCGTGTTCTATTGATAGCCATTTCAATAGACATAGGGATATTTGAAAACCCCTTTTTCAATTTAGGACAATAGCAAGACAAGAATGTGAAAGAATATCGAGATGAGAAAACTTCCTTTGAAAGTACAAAAACACTAATTATGTTTAAGTAAATATATAGTTAATTGAGAACTAAAGTTCCTTTTGACAAATGGGCTGGCGCTTGCTTTGGATTGTCTTATAGTTAATTTAAAATACTTATGATATAACTCATAGGTATTTTAAATGAAATTTATAAAATTATGATGGGTGCAATTAATACCATTTGTAATTTAATTTTATAGTGTGTTTATAATGTCAAATGTTGATAGTGAGAAACAAAATGCATAGCCCAAACATTTCTTAGCGAAGGCCGTTTTTAGGGGAAAATGTGATATATTTTTTGCTCATTATGGTATAGTTATGAAATGAAAATTCTTCCTTTGTTAATTTTCACTACTACTATACTTCTTAACACATTCCATTTCTATAAATTTTTTGTTTTTTGTTTCTTAATTTGGGAAGTTGGATTACAAGTTTCAAACTCCCTCCTGATGAGTTCCAATAGAATGAAACTTAGGTCGGGGGGTTTGGGCGGTAATAATCAATTTTCTTCAAGAGGCAGCAGCCATTACCTCTTTGTCCAGTGGCAGCAATGTAAAGTGTGAACTGTGTTCTTCTTTTAATTGTAAAAGCCATATTGAGTTCGTCCCTTTTATATGTTTCTATCCACCTTTCCTGTACCTTCTTTCAAACAATTATTTGCCTCATAAGGCAAAAAGAAGTTTTCCTTAAGACATAAATGATTATAAAATAATACAAATTGATAAAAATAAGGAAGGATATAATAACTTATTGAAAATTACGTGAAGAAACCTTACCTTGGGAAAGAGAAAAAATGTGGGAAGAATTTAATCGATAAATGTTTCATCTTCTTTCTTTCTTCCAACTTTTATAGTACAATGTACCGTATTGGCCCGAATATATAAGACAATCATTTTTATTAAAAATCGAAAGCAAAAAATAGGGGGTCATATTATATTTGCAGCCTAGCATCTTATGTTATTAACATCAACTTACTTTTTGTATATAGCTGTTTGTATTGCATATTTCTAACTAAAGCTAATAAATCTAGCACAAAACATGTTTTCACACAAGTAAGCAACTATAAAGAATTTATTTTACTAAGGTGCTTCACATGTAAATTATTGTCACGTCATAGCTTCGTGTTTTATTCATATCACACTTAATTTTTGTGAAAAGCTGCATCTATTAAATATTATTTATTAAAGTTAGTAGATCATGCATGACAACATGTTTCCATATGAATACTAACTCACAAACTTTATTTTATTGTGGTATTTCACGCGTAAAAGTGTAAACATAAACATTACATCAAAGTTATTTTTCACTTTAGTCATAGAAATACAGCAGCGGTGTAATATTCTGACATTAGGTTTGAACGCGCTCTAAGAACTGATCTTGGTGAGCGCTTAGTGAGCACTTAGTAACATGATGGTACTGCTGTGTAGCGACTAGTTGCACGAATCAGTGTTTAGTAATAGTGTTTCTTTTCTCCGTGGTGCGTGACGTCAGCTGCCTGCTGATTATCTTGATATATTCGTTTGTTTTTTTGTGTGAATTAGTTACAGCAACATAAATATAGTATAGTCTAGTGTGGTTTTAATTACAGTATATTTTTATCTTTTCCAATGGCACCTGATAGCGTCACATCGTCAAAACAGATAAACAAAGGTGAAATACGAAGCTACGATGCCTGCTTTAAGGTTGCAGTTGCATGATACGCTATGCAAACGGACAACTCGGCGGCGGCACGACATTATTGCGTGACTGAAGTTAATGTGCGTGACTGAAGTTGATGTGCGTCGCTGGAGGAAAGATTTTCCCAAGCTGCAGAGTTGCAATTCAACACGGCAAGCATTTCGTGGCCCCACAAAAGGATGCCACAAAGAATTGGAAGAAAAAGTTACCCAGTTTGTAAGGGAGAAACGAAATGAGGGTGTACCCATATCAAGAGAAATCATTCGTTTGAAAGCCCTTGAAGTGCCTCGGGAAATGAATGTTCTGCGGCAGAATTTTAAAGCCAGTATTGATTGGGTTAAAAGAATGATGAAGAGAAATGGATTATCTCTCAGATGCCAGACAACAACAGCCCAGAGATTGCCTGCTGATTATGAAGATAAGCTTTTAGCTTTTCAGAGATACATTATCTGACTCAAACAGGCCAAAAATTACCTCATGAGTCAGATTGGAAATTGTGACCAAACACCAGTGTTTTTTGACCTGCCATCTAACTCCACTGTGCACCCTAAAGGGGAGAAGACTGTAATGATCCGTACCACAGGCAATGAAAAATTACGGGTAACTGTAATGCTTGCTTGTCTTGCAGATGGTTCCAAACTCCCACCCTATGTAATTCTAAAAAGGAAGACCATGCCACCAGAAAAAATGCATTTAGGAATTCATGTCAGAGTCCAAGAGAATGGGTGGATGACTGAAGATTTAATGAAAGATTGGATGAATGTAGTATGGAATAGGCGCCCTGGAGCTGCACTTGGTAGGAGAAACATGCTTGTACTAGATGCTTTTCGGGGACATCTTACCGACACTGTGAAAACTACTGCCACCAGGATGAAAACTGACTTAGTTGTGATACCAGGAGGAATGACAAGCCAGCTTCAAGTGTTGGACGTAGTGGTTAGTAAGCCATTTAAAGATTACCTAAAGTATCATTTTTAATGTATACTGCATAACATCTACCCTATGTATTAATATTCATAATTATGACCCAAGTGTACTTGACAATTAATGTGTTATAAGTAAATATGTACTTTGCACACTTCTAAATGTTCAGTTTAGATTTAAAATATATTTTAACGTGACATTCACAGCCAACGCCGAAACAACTCGCTAGTATGTTTGAGTTGTTTACAAATCTACCTGCTGGATATAACTCACCAACATATATCTTCAACTCTTTAACTTCAGCCTCACGAGGCATCTGGTTGTGGTTCTTGTAAGACACGGTCGACTTGCGCACCTTCTCCTGTTCCTTGCCACCCGACTGCTGGGCCAGGCGGGCTTTGGCCGCTTCGTTCAGTTGGTGGGCGAGTTCCTTTTGGTGCTCTTTACGCTTTTCTTCCGAGGAATGTTCAGACTGACAGAGGAAAAAAAAATCTTTAAAGCTTCTCTTCTGAGGAATGTTCAGACTGACAGAGGAAAAAAAAATCTTTAAAGCTTCTCTTCCGAGGAATGTTCACACTGACAGACGAAAAAATAAATCTTTAAAGCTTCTCTTCTGAGGAATGTTCAGACTGACAGAGGAAAAAAAAATCTTTAAAGCTTCTCTTCTGAGGAATGTTCAGACTGACAGACGAAAAAAAAAAATCTTTAGAGCTTTTCTTCCGAGGAATGTTCAGACTGACAGAGGAAAAAAAATCTTTAGAGCTTTTCTTCCGAGGAATGTTCAGACTGACAGAGGAAAAAAAATCTTTAAAGCTTCTCTTCCGAGGAATGTTCAGACTGACAGCGGAAAAAAAATTTTTGCTGGTGCAACGAGATTATTGTGAAAACATCTATATTTTTTTAAATGTAGCAATTCCAGTTTTTCTTAAATTTTAATCACGATTTTTTGATTTTCGTTTCCTATTCCTTCACAGTTACAATTCTAATATTTTTTTATACATCTAACCTCACATTAAATACATTTATTTTATGTATTTGAGATATTTTATGTGCATGCAACTTATATTAACTAGAAAAAAAGTACATTTGTAAACAGCTTTTATCTGCAGGAGTGGATACATTAAAAATATTGAAATTTACATATAGATTTTTGCAGAGTCTTATCATACAAGTTTTCTGCATTTAACGACTCTAGTTCAGGATGTAGAATTTGAAAGAAAATGTACCACCATTTTTGTGGAAGAGGAATAAGAAATAATTTAAATAAAACCACCCTCATTACACCTGGTTCCCATTCATATGTGGACTTCCCCACACCACTAGCAACCAAGATGAGGTTGACGTTTTAAGCTGCGTACCCGCCAATGCGAGAAAAGTAAAGTTTATTATAAGTATAATAGTTTTTGGATAGGTACATATTTAGTCTATGGTGGAAGATGATGATCATGATCAACACCATAATCATTAATATTAGAGGCAGTTCTAATCCACTTTTTCTCAGATCCTAACCTTTATTTTAACTTCAAATCTCGAATGAATCTTAGAAAACACGACAAATATACTAACTCTCCCACATTGACAAATTATTCGTTTGTTAATTTCTGATATTGTTCAAAATAATATTTTTAGCTCTTTTTTGAGCATCATGTCTCCCTGTTTTGAACTTTCCACATATTTATACTAATGAGTTGTAGGCAGGAAATGTGCCCACATTTGCATGGAGGGAGAGTGGGAATCCTTTGAGAAATACCCCACTCTCTACACCCAATCGAGTTTCCAAACACAATCTCTTCCTCATTGGTAATCCAGTCTAATGTGAGAATAATGTCTTAGACTAAGGATTCTTGAACTTTTTACAGTTAGAGATCCCCTCAATGAAGTGCCCAATATGTCCTCACATTCCCCTTTCTAATATGCCCTCACACCCCCTTCAAATTATTAATCATCAACAATTCATTAGAAACTTTGATTTTTGTTAAGATATTATTGGATTTCATAAAATAAAAAGATGAATTTCAGTATCAGAAATTTGTAAATAAAAATAATTTTTGTCTAAACATAGTAAAAAAATCTAATCAAAAGTAAGTGGCATATAGCTAGGGTTATTTACAAACATTACTGTTCCCAGCCTGTGGCAGTTTTTTATTCATTAATATATTTTTCACTTCCGGCTTGCTATGCCTGTCTTAGCGTCATGTGCCTTATAGTCTAACTTAACACTAGAAGAGACACAGCATCCAGTCCCCGTACGTTAATTCATCAGTGTGAAAGGGTAAATCCACATTTCACCGATGATAAATTTTTCAGCCCCTCCAGGAATCTAACCCGGGACTCTTATCTCAGTAGGCAGACACGCTACCAACTGAGCAAAGGTGTCAGAACAATCAACCAAATGATAACGTTTTGTTATGATAAGAATACACATTCAGTCTAGTGGCAAATAAATGAACTTGAGTTTGGTTTTTAAGAGTTTCCTATGATTATGTTAAGTAGATTCCATTCACGGTAGGAATTACTTTCTGAAGTCTTTTTTCCTACCATTATCCTACTATATAATAGATTTCTGGTAGGGAAAAAGGCCTTTCAGAAAACAATTCCTATGCTGAACAGACTTTAGAACCACTAGTACTGTATCATAATTTCTAGAAAAAAATACAATTCAAATGTTGTAAAATTAAAAGCACTATTTCAGAATTTTTTATTAAAGTCTTGAGGATTAATTTAAGGGCCCAGCACTACTCGTTTTAAACAACCTTCTCTGGGGTACAAATATATTTTCAAGCTATACCGGTCTCACATGAAAATATTTTTACCCTTAAAAGTGCAAAAAGAGTTTAATAAATTTTGATATAAGTACTTACTCTTAATTTAGATTAAAGAACTCCTCAAGATAAGAACTTACTCTGAGTTTATATTAAGCAACTCCTTAATATAAGTACTTAAAGTTTAGATTAAAGAATGCCTTGAGATAAGTATTTACGCTGAGTTGTTCAAGCAACCCTTGAGACAAGTACTTACCCTGAGTTTAGTTTCAAGCAACCCTTGAGACAAGTACTTACTCTGAGTTTAGTTTCAAGTGACCCTTGAGACAAGTACTTACTCTGAGTATAGTTTCAAGCGACCCTTGAGACAAGTACTTACTCTGAGTATAGTTTCAAGCGACCCTTGAGACAAGTACTTATCCTGGGTTTATATTCAAGTGACCCTTGAGACAAGTACTTACTCTGAGTTTAGATTCAAGTGACCCTTGAGACAAGTACTTACTCTGAATTTAGATTCAAGCGACCCTTGAGACAAGTACTTACTCTGAGTTTAGATTAAAGAATGCCTTGAGACAAGTATGTATTCTGAGTTTATATTCAAGCATCCCTTGAGACAAGTATGTATTCTGAGTTTATATTCAAGCATCCCTTGAGACAAGTATGTATTCTGAGTTTATATTCAAGCATCTCTTGAGACAAGTATGTATTCTGAGTTTAGATTCAAGCATCCCTTGAGATAAGTACTTATTCTGAGTTTAGATTCAAGCGTCCCTTGAGACAAGTACTTACTCTGAGTTTAGATTCAAGCACTGTTGTTCTCTTCCCTCGGCCCAGAATCTCTGGTTCCTTCTTCTCTTTCTTCTCCTCCTCCTCTTCCTCATCTTCGTCATCTTTCAGGAAGATCCCCACATTTTTTATCTTCTTCTTGGAAGGTGTTAGAATTGTTGCAGTCTGGCCCTGTTTTTTCAAAGGAAAGAAGAGTTTCAATAAAATATAATCAAATAAATCAAATAGCCTAATATGCTGGTAAACCAAATTGATGTGAAATTTGAATTGTTATTTATAGTGGTGTGTGAAGTTTTGAAACTTAGACTTAGCTTTAAAACAAACATCAGCTTCGACTTTACTTCGAAAAAAAATGCCGCTTCGAAGCTTTGTCATTAGTAAAAATACTGCCAGCTAAAATACTCCATTTGTGTTTAATTACTGCCATTCTGAGCTGTTTTGTGCAAACTAATTAATATTCAGATGGTGAAAACCTTAAATAATTAAATTGCATGTTGTGATAATAGCTTGATTTATTAGATTGAAACCAAATATTACAAACAATTGTGCAATAAAACATTTTCTAATTAATTTTAGTGAAAAAAGTTATAGGAATAACCACAATATAATATTTTTTCCAAGCATAAAACAACTAACAAAAAATATTCCAACTTCGACTTGGTTTTGAGAATATTTCTTACCTTCAATTCGAGTTCACTTCGAATTGAAAAAGTGGACTTCACACACTCTTAGTAATTTAAAATCATTTGATAAAAATAGATGTTTATAACATTAAAAAATTCTAAAAGACAAGGGATTTTGTAAACAAAAAAATGACTTGGGTGTGTGGGTGGGTGTGTGCGTGTGTGTATTAGCAAAAAAAAAAATCAAACATCAGTACGCAATGTCAGTAGTCGAACCCTGTTTCATTAACAGAGTAACAGATTAAGACACCAGACTGCAGACTGATGTCTTAGTTCACGCGCTTGCTATTTTTTCCAATGTGTCTTACACGGCCATAAAGGGCTAGAGGAGCCTGAGAAGGGTATGTTTCCCAGACACTATTTGCCGAACCCAATTTGACAAGAGCAGTTTGCTGCTTTGAAAAGTCACTCGGCTTATCCGGTGATGTAGCGGTATTTTTAGTGTGTCTCATTACCTGTTCAGGTTATACGATACTCATATGTATGATAAATTATTTTAATGGGGCAGAGATGAGGAAGGAAGCATTTAAAGGTAATCTATCTGCATTTGTGTGGAAGGAGAGTGGGAAACCATCTAGAAAAAACCACCTTCAATACACCCTATATTCCAGTTATCAGTAAATCAGTCTCTCGTGAGAGTGAATCCACTGAAGTGGGTCTCAATTATATGTTGTTTTTTTAACACCGTATCTTACTCCTCGCTTGGGTTGTACACCTGTGTACAAATTACACTAATTTCTTAAAGATTAGGAAGGTTTTTGATTGAAAGGAAGTGCACCCACATTTGTGTGGGAGGAGAGTGGAAAAATATTTAGGAAAAGTCACCCGACCAGGATTGAACCCCAATCTCCCCGTCTTCAGCAATCTAGTCCAACACGAGAGTAGGGATGAGAAATATAAAATTAGGAGTAAATGTACATACATTTGAGTAGAAGAAGAATGAAAAAAACCACCCTGATAATATTTGACTTTGAACCCTGGTCTCCCCTTCATCGACAGTCCAGTCTATTACGAGAGTGACATATTTTTGGACCATTAGGCTAATTGGGTGCAATGTCTCCAAATTGTTTACAGAGTAGCGTACATCGTTCACCATGGCCGTGTCGCCCACAAAGAGCGCGTACACCTTCCCCTCCTTGTCCTGCGAGTCCTTGTTGACAAGACCGGACAGGCCGACGTTCACGTTGAACACCATCCCTTTCCTCGCCACAGCCGTCGTCTTGGGGCCAATCACCAGGGAGCTCTCGCGGAACTCGATACCCATCGCAAACCTTTAACAATGCCAGAAACCAACAAATGTTCAAGAAATAGCAAATGAAAGGTTCTTATTAACAAGTGTACAATCTAGATCAAAATAAAACTGAATCAAAGTTTTTACAAATAAGTGATGTCTGTGAGACTTTGAAATGTCTAAGTCACAGTTAAAACCTGCTTCGCTTCAAATTTGACACTCACAATAACCTTTGCATCTTTGATCAATTTCAATATGGGATCATTTTTAAAACTACTAAATAGGGGTCTGAGAAGCTTAAATAACTTATCAATAATGATTTAAAATTATATATTATTTGATTTAATAAATCAAATCAAACCAAACAGAAAAAAAATATATATCAATAAGGTTTTCCAGGCCACTTCAAATCCTTCAATGTGCCTAAAATAGGTTAGTATATTTTTACTAACAATTCTTGTCAGGTAAATTAAATGCTTAATAAATAATAACGTATTGACCATAAAACAAGGTGCATCTTTTTTTTTTAACCAACCAGTCTGAATGTACTGTAATATAAGAATAAGCCAAAAATTCCAATTCTTTTTATGTATATTTTAAATTTAGATTAAAAATTTAAAGGAATATAGAAGTTCGAGGCCTACAAACTTACCAGAGAACTGTAGGTCTCCAAGTTCACAACTAAAAAAACTAAAACACGTAATTATGTAATTTTCGGGGTACAACAGTCCCCATTTTCAGCAGAAGAAACAAAGACCGTTTTACTCTCTTTTGCTCTCTTCTGCTGAAGAAGAGAACTGATGTACCCTGAAAATTACATAATTACGTGTTTTAGTTGTGAACTTTGAGGTCTACAGTTTTCTGGTAAGTTTGTAGGACTTATCCTTCCCTCCGCCTTTCAATGTTTATTTTAATATAACCGTTTGGCACAATTTTCCACTGTTTACATAGTAAATAATTTATGTAATAGATTAATTTTATGTACCCAAAATTTTTGGTGAGCTTGTCCACTATATCAGGTTTTTCTTTCTTCACGTAATTCACACCTGCTTCGTATACGTCGCAAAGTTTAGTTCCAGCCTGAAGAGTTTTTAACAACTCTTCCTCCAAGTTTACCAAGAAGGTGTAGTTACCCTGAAACAAACAGTTATTGTTATATATCTATGTCAAGTCACTAAGGTTGTTCAAGTGGGTTTTTTTTAATTATGAACACTTTTGAATTGAATACGAATAATTTTGAATTGGTATAGTTAGTAAAATCTCGGTTAGTATTTTAAATATGGCTGAAGTAATTTTAAATTTAGTCACATGAAAGATATTCTTAGTGTGATTAAAAACATCAGGCATAGGTAATCACTCTGTTGAGTAAGGCCAAGAATGGGGAGGATTTGTAATATGAATTGGTAAAAGACATGTGAGGAGGCAGTTTGGTTAGCATGTGCAAATTTTACTCATAGATTTGTTGTTACATACAACAACGTTCTGACCAACAAAATAATGAACCTTAAGGAAAATAATCGGGCCACAATGACAATGTTTTCATTTGAAACTGAGAACTAGTATAGTTAACAACGTAAGAAAAGTTTATTTTAAAAAATAGAATGGAGAAATGAATAGTAAATATAGTACTCATTTTGGAACAAGTCCAGAATACAATAGCACCGCTTTGATAAATAATTGAGCTGTTTATTTACTGTATGTGAATAAAATTAAATATCACTGTGTGCTCACAATAATATACTAGTAGCCTAATGTTGGTGTATAAATTGTTGGGTCCCCAGAAGCGTGCTACCATTTTTTGGACTTTGATCCTAATTTATTTTTGGATTGTTATTTTGAAGAGGAATTTAAAGTATTTAAGAGACTTGCCTGTATCTCGTCAGTTGGATTGACGAGCAGTGTGCGCACAATGTTAGAGCAGTACGACTTGTATCGGGCCCCTAAAGAACAAACTATGGAGCCAAAGTGTAGCACGTTCTTGTCGCTGACCACGCTGAACTTGAGGTTGTAGTGTCCGCCACTCTGGATGATAGCTGGATAGCACATGTCCACCTGGCTTGTGTCGACGCCCGACACATACTTCTTGTCAGTGATGGCGCTCTCGACGCCTTCCGCCAACTTGATGTGCTTCACTTTCTAGAAGTATCACATGAAGAAAATGTATATATCGTCTACATCAGAGCTCGGCAACAGGTAAATCTTGTGGCAGCTTTCATTTGATTGCATAAGAAAACTACATAGTGATTAAAAGTCTATCTTAAGTTTATCAGGACCCAAAAATGTTGCTAGCCCTGTTAGGTTAACAATCATGCATCTTAACAATGGGCAAGATGGAGAATAAGCATGAGTGCCGTTAGCTCTGGCGGTGCAATATACAGACTCTTGTTCTACATTTTATTTAATTATACAGACAGTCAATCAGAAATATATTTGGTAGGTATGAAAACTAGACAACTACGAAACTAGTTTTTTAGTGTGAATCAAAGCAAATAATATTTGCGAATTTCGAATGATTATCAAATTAAATCATATCCTGGTTAAATATTATTATTATTATTATAATTATCATTATCATTATCATTATCATTATCATCATCATCATCATCATCATTATTTAGCACCGCGTCTTACTACCCGTTCGGGTTATACGCTTAAATACTAATTACGCTAATGGATTAGGAATTGGGAAGGCTTAATTTAGAGGAAGTGAACCCGCATTTGCGTGGAGGGAGAGTATAAAACCATTTAGGAAAAACCACCCCCAGTTCACCCGACCGAGATTCGAGCCTCGATCTCCCCGCCCTCAGAAATCGAGCTAACACGACTAGCGCGTTAGCCAACTACGCCACCGAGGCGGGTCCCTATGTTTAGTAAAGAGAGTTACAAATTATTTTAAAAAAACATTAGATTAGTTATGGAAGCTAGTACTATAAGTTATCATATATAAATGTACCTTATAATATTTAAGTGGTAAGGAGCATAATTTGTTGTTGTGATTATCAACTATTTCAATATATCTTCAGCCCTCAAAGTCAATCCATTTGTTATGTATTATAGGGTACACGAAAGTTTTAGGAAGGTTCTTTTGATAAAACAAAAAGGCGGCTTCAATCTTCTCTGGTCAGTATGGTAAAAAATAATAATCATTTACTTTACCTTTCAAGAATTGTTATTAAATACGTATTAACATATTTTAGGCACATTGTTGGATTTTCAACGGCCTAAAACCTTGTTGAGTTTTTTTATTATTATTTGGATTGATTCAAGTAATCGAATTATGTAAAATTTGAATCGATATCAATAATATCAGAGCTTCGCAGACCCCTGATGAAAATGTATATGACTTGTATAAAGAATTAAAAATATTAAATGTACAAATTTTTGTACAATAGGTGGCTATATAAACCATGGATATAACATTCCTTGACTTTTCCGGAAAACATTTTTCAATTTTCCCTCAAAAGCCTAACCTGTTTATAGTTTATCTTGGTGAATAACAATTTTTAAATTAATAATACTGATAATTTTTTTTAATGCGCAAGAAGCTTCTCTAATAATATCAATATTTTTACAAACTAATTATCTAGTCTACCTAAAATGTTTTTGAAGTTTTTTGTGTACTTGTGTGAATCAGCGTTTCCAGCCTGTGGGCGAGTCAGTTTAGTAAAATGCCTCCATCTTACACTATCCTTCTACCATTCTTCCTCCTTTAATTGCTTCCATTCTTCTCCTCTCACTTGCACACTTTCGGTTATCTGATCCTGCCATATCTTTATTGGCCTCCCTCATGGTATTTTTCCTACATACTTCAATTCCACAATTTTATTTGTAAATGTGGTATAAAAACAAACACTGTGCATTTTGTTAAATATGCGAAAAAAAAATCTCTCACTTTTATTTCTAGTGTTTATGACTGCAAAAAAATTTTAGTAAGGTATAAATGCGCTGATTTTTCCTTAGTTTTAATTATATTCCCGAAAATTTCTTAACTTCCTAAAAGAGGAAATTAAAAAACAAAAGGGAAAAAAGGTAAGATGGTAAAGCATGAAAGGACACTTAAGTAGGAGATTTAAAAGGAACGAATAAAATAAATGAAAAACACACTTTTCCTACAAATATAACAAAATACCTCAAAAAGTGGAAAGAGGTTTTCCTTAAAGAGATAAATATTATTATTATTAGCACCGCCTCTTACTGCCCGTTCGGGTTATACGCACAATATTATAGAAATCTCAGGATATGAAGGTCGATGATTTTAAACAAAATGGCAAAATTCAGAACTAGAATATTTTTTAATGTGACCATTATTAGTTTTGTCGATGTCACTTACGTACCGGTAAATTGTAAATGTACCCAACATGAGTTTTGTGTTCTAATGTTCTTACACAGATTGAACATAGCCATGTTATGTGGTTTTAGCATTTACATTTGCAAATTGTTCTTACATTACCGTGTGAAGAAGGTTACTGTGGTTAGGTCATGTGATGAGAATGGAGAAGGACAGAATGACTAAGAAAGGCTTTCAGAACAATAAGAAGGGTATTGGAAGACCACAGACAAGATGTATGGACGAAGCGCAGGACATGGAAGATAAATGAGCGGACTGGAGACGTTTGGCTGAGGGAGAAGTTTCGAGAGATTGACAGGAATGGAAGAGGATCTGCCATACGATCCACAGAAGTGGAAATGTCGAATGATAATGATGATTTTACTGCATAATAAGTAATTAAATAAATAAGATAGTAGTTCTATATTTTAAATTTTAGGTTGTATGCATAGAAAAAGATATAAACTGTAAATGTTGATAAACGAAATTGATAATCACAAAATCAAGGTTTATATTTTTAGAATCGAAATCGAGAAAAAGAAGAATTAAGGCATTTATTAGTAAAATTTGTGTTAAGTTTGAACGAACCCTCCTACCTTGTCAGAGTCGATAATCTCCATTATTTGGTCTTTGAGGTATTTGTTAAAAACATCAACCGAGACAAGGCAAGCCTTCTTGGTTGTCAGGATTTCACTGTCCTCCTTGGGCGCCATGATGTACGCAATCGCTGCACTTATATCAAGCTGTTGACAAAACATGTTGTTACTTCAAGACTTGAACATTCAAGATTCTTATAACACATTCATTAGACGTTTAAGATTTATATTTAAGGTCATTGGACAGTTAAAATTTTATTAAACAATTTTAATTAGTGTATAATTATAAAAAGTGATTCAATGATTTCAAATCAATACAGTTAATAAGAGGTAAAACTTGAAATTTTATTCTTTTTCCGTACAATAGTTAAGGTAATTAAAAAGAATAAAATAGCAAGTACAACCCCTTATAACTAGAGAGGCGAGGTTATTTTTAGGGGAAAAGTGGTGTTATTTTTCTCAAAAAGTGATGATATTTATTATAAGCTGGAAGCGATGTTATTATTTATGTAAATATGAGTCGAATTAGTGTTCGTTAAAAAAACTATAATAAAACTGTCTAAATTTTTCGTTCAAAAATTGTGTATTTAACTATTTATTAACATATTCGGAGAAAAATCAAAAATAAATATGGACAAAACATTTCACACTTAGTAATATCAAACTCGATATCCCAATATCATTACCTTCAAGTCTTAAGAATAGCAATATAGAAATAATGGATTATCAACTTAGGCTTAGACCAAATAATAATAATAACACCGAAACATGTAATCGTAGGAGACTAAACTACTATCAAATAAGGAGAAGGGGATAAAAGTTAAGAAGATATAATTTTACCAAACATGACCGCCTGTAGCAAGGTCCATATATTATATTAATGTCCTTGAATTGGACCTAGCATGAAAGCTTTCAAAGGCTGTAAACAAGGAATCGATCAATTAAAATTTTGGTATCGTTATGTGTAAAAGAAGAAATCGTGATTTTTAATGCTAACTCAAATAAAAAAAACTTTAAATATTCTGAAACCACTCATTTTTCCTGTGATCCATTTTATACTTATAAAATAAGTAAAAACGGATACTATTCATATAAACAGCAGCACTGGTATTAGTGCTATCACCAGAGTAACCGTATTGAAATTAATGTTTCATGATATGGTATTTGCCAAATTACAAAGAAATTGTGTTTATTTAGAAAAAAAAAAGCTTAAATTTGTGTTATTCATATGAATGCGAATGCCAATTTTGCATGTCCCTATTTATAACTCGTGAACTGTGATGATATGAAATCATTGAATCACTATTTATACTTTATAACTATACAGTTGTTAAAATCTTATAGTAAAATGTTGATAGTCAAATGACCTTAAGGTGGGGATGTAGAATATGTGAGAAAAGTTGTGCTTTTGCAGTTTTTATAATATCAAAACATAATTTGGTCAAAATAAATAAAATATTTCTTCTATACAAACATAAGAGTATAATTTTCTTCACACGGTGAAATCAACAGTTGTTGAATATCTATCAAGGGTGTCCTGGAATTTAATGAAAACTTTTTCTCTTCATTTAAAAAGTTTCTCATCCAATGCCGCTTTACTCATGACAAATATTCAACAACTGTTGATATCACCGTGTGAAGAAAATTAAACTACATGTTTCTACTGGAGCCATATTTTATTTATTATGGCCAAAAAAAGTTTTGCTGTAAAAATTTGCAAAAACAGTGGCCTTTTCTCGGGTTTCCTACATCCGCACATCACAACGACACAACTCAATACAGATTAACATGTGTGTGCTACATTCAGAGAGTTGTGTCAACTCACATTATACTACTTAACACACCTCTAAGGACAGAGTAGGGTTGTTTAGATCTCATTTTTTAATTTAAAACAAAACTAAACCATAGTATAAATATATTTTATTGTTTTGTGATACAAATAAAATTATAGTGTGCTTATTTAAACAACTTTCTGGATGAAATAATCTTTTAATATAGAATTGCAAAAAACCATAATTTATTGTAAAAATATTTAGAATCAAATCCAAATTGAATAGTTAAATAATTTCTCAGGTCAAGTCAGTTAATTATTTAAATTAATAAGCTAAAAGTTTATGATGAGATTGTTGATAATAATATATTAAGAATGGATCAATGTCAATTTCCATTTTTCTTTAAATATTCAATGTTTGACTTAATGATTTTAGTTTTTAATTAAATTTTAGCTAGTCCTAAGCTCAAAACTGATTTAATCCTAAATTTAGCTCCGATTTGAGTCTTTCAAATTTTAAGATTCAGGAAAAAGAGATGGAAAAAAAATAAAAGGAAACGAACCTTATATGGCTTTTACAATGAAAGGAAGAACACAGTTCTTGCTTTAGGGTGATGCCACTGGCTTTAATACTTTGACATTTCAACACCCCCGCTTATATTTACGCCATCAAAGTGGTGAAAGGACTCACATTTTCAAATTCCTCTTTCTTCAATGCAGATCTCCATGCCACCATGAACTGACCAGGATAATTGTCCTTGGTAAAGAGACCCAGGGTTTTACCCTTTTTACTTCCCTTGATGGCATCTATCAGGGCCTTAAAATTGCCCTTGTCATCGTCGCTCTGAAAATAAAAGTGAAAATTTTAATTAAAAAACACCAAACAAACCATAATACATTTATATCTAATTAGTAGAAAAAAATATGTTGTTTGTACTAAGTAGATTTTTAAATCTTCTGTTTTAATAAAACAGTTATTAATATAACAAGTCATCAAAATATTATACCGCACATTCTTTTTGCATTTCCAGTGACTGGAGGGTCAGAGTTCAAATCTTGTCTAGGTGTATTGAGTGTGGTTTACCACTCTACCTTCCCGCAAATGGGAGTACATTTCCTCTAAATTCTATATTATGACAAGCCTGGGGGGAGGGTGGGGGACCCCATACCTGAAGAAACTTGTTCTGATTACCAATACGTCACATTGGCACAGTCAGTAACATGGCTGTCTACTAAGCTAAAGGGTTCTGGGTTGGTTCGATTCCCGGCATGGCTAAAAAATTTTATCATTTGTGAAATGTGGGTTACCCTTTCACGGTGATGAATCAACAGCTGGGGACTGGATGTTGTGTCTGTCCTAGTCTTAAGTTATATTATGAGGCATATGAACCTAAAACAGGCCTAGCAAGCCGGTAGTGAAAAATATATAGCTTGAATAAAAAAGTGACCCAGGCCACAGGCTGAAAACAGTAACAGATGTAAGAAAAAAATTGAAATAAGGCTCCCTCCGTCATACTGTAATGACAACTCGACACAGATTGATTTGCTAAGTTGTATGACTAAGTAGCCTAGCATGAAATACTGGTGAGAATATTTGCTGCCATGGCATAAAACACGCTCCCTTTTTCGAGCAAGTCGTCGTCGCTGAGCAGTTGTCACCTTGTAGGGCCACCCTTAAAACAAGGCTTTGTGAGCTTATGTACCGGTTGCGGCGTTTTTCCACAGTTACCAACTCGCAAGTGTAAACCAGGAGAAAGGTATTATACAGAGTAAATGTGCAAATAATTGGGTGGTAGGATAATGGGGGCGGGCGGATAATTTAATAGAAGCACACGGAGTTGAGATTCAAACCTCAACTTCTCAGTCAGCGCCAATCCAATCTATTGCGAGAGTAATACCTTGAACTGTATGACCACTGTTGAAGGCACAACAATAGAGTAAAGCTTGATTCACACGTTCGTTGAAAATAGAAAGCAGAATCAGCCTCAGTGGAACAGCAATTCATACACTGTATACTGATCCATGATGCATTGTAGCGCTAACTCAAAACAGATGATTATCAACATATTTTATTTCTAGTGGATATAGATATATTTTAGATCATTCTCATGATGTATGTTTTCAAAGTATAACGCTGTGTCGTGACACAATCCACTACATTGTGTAATGATATGGAATTATACATCCCAGTAATTTATTATTCACATTTGTATTCAAAATTACGATATTATAAATAAGAGGGAGTAGTATGATATATTTATGTTGTTGTTAAGTTGCAAGGTATGGCGACATCTTTCTACGTCTCTGTTTGAAAAGCCAACTCAGTCTTGTGAACAGAAACGTACCTGGATGACCACACCTTTTTTCTTTTGGGAAGTTTCAAGAAGGAAATGTCACTAGATATACCTCTTCAAGGTACGCATCTCTTCACTTGCCTTCCTGACGAGGAGCCGTGTAGGTTGAGTCTATGACATATTAATCTATATTCTAAATTTCACGTGTCAGGAATTATCATGCATATAATGCAATAGTCGGGCTCTTATTAAAATCTACAACGTGTGAGATATCTATCAAAAAACTGTTTATCTACTAAAAATAAAAACTATAAAACACCAGAACTTTTGTTTTCTAAAATAAGACATTATCCCTTTTTAATTATTATAATACAGAATAACAAACTTGAAACCAATTCAATAATTATATAAAATATCACACTAATTGTGGTGAACAAACAAATAATATATCAGGCTAGCTCTTTTATACGTTACAATTGATACACATGCTTTACATTAATGGATTATTTCAAAGTCTCCTCATAAAGGCCCACGAAGCTGTCCGTTTGATTCTGGCTGTAGAGTGAATGTGTTGTCAAATATGCATGCGCACTGATTTGAGATGGTTGGTTATGAGATTTGATTGGTTCTCCTGTGCTGAACATCTCAGGCAGAGCAGAAAAAGAAATGAGTTGAACTTTAGCCGGACAGCTCGCGCCGATTAGGTGGAAATTTTGTGATTGGCTTGGAGCTCATCACGTAACCATGCTTCTGTTCTGCGCTAGTTTTTCAGCGAACGTGTGAATCCACAGTATGGATGACACTTACCCCTAGAGTAAAACATAAGTTTTACTATTAGATTGTTATAGTATAAATATTTAAAAAAACTCACTCTATCTCGAACATGAAGCACCACCGGTGGAACATCATTTTCATCTTTGTTAGTCTCAATTTGACGCAGAAATTCTATCTTCTTTTTACTTGCCAGAAAATGTATGGCATCCACCGTCAATAACATGATGGTATCTGTGAGTTCGTAACCCAGCAGCCATGTCTGAAAAACCCAACACGAGTGTATATTTATAAACACGTTTTAACAGGAATAATACCTATCTCATGGTGTCTTCTCAACTTGACCAATGAAATTCCCGACCTTTTCCCTGATTTTCCCTGATGGTAGACACCCTGTATCTTGAGAGTATCTTATTATGTGTTAAATAGGAACCACCAACATAAAGATATAAGAATACATTTTATATGATCAGTTTTTTTAAAGTTACGGTTTACACATTTGATTAGTACCCAATTTATAAAACATTAAAAAAAACCTTTTAGGGCCTAGAGCAGGGGTTACTAAACTTTTTGAGACTGCACCACCATTCACATGTCAAGATTTTCTGTGTGACGCCCCTGTACCTAATATTATACAAAAAAATGCCCAAATTTGATTTGGTGACTTTTTTTAAATGAAACTTGTCATTCATATTACTAGCTTGTATTCTTTTAAATGTAAAAATACAAAGTTAGAACAAAATTATAGAAATGAATAAGAAGGAAATAGAGTAGACATGTGTTTTCTTATATGATTTATTCCAGTCTTTAAAATATGCAAGAGTATACATATCGAAAATTTGCACAATACATTATAAGTTTTAATTTTCCTTTTAGTCGCGACGCCCCGGACCAAGACTAGTGACGGCCCGGGGCGTCGCGATGCACAGTTTGAGAACCCCTGGGCAAGAGATAAAAGTATTCAGAAATAATGTTTCAGAATTTTTTAGCTGGAATTAATTACAATAATTTGTAATGACTAAGTAATAATAAAATTAACAGAATAAATATTGAGGCAAATTGAAATAGTGTAGTTGAAAAAAATTAAGTATTGGAATGTAACTTAATTTTACTTTTAAGGGCCGGTCTTATGACTACCGTATAAATATTGTTATTGGGAGGTTAAAGTTATCTACCAGATAAAAGTTATCAGCCACTTCAAAGTTTTACACATCTTATGAACTGAATTTATCTGCCAGATAATTATATTTTTATTAAATATATTTACATATATTTTATATAATATATCTTTGATGCGCGGTCATAAGGGCTTAAGTCACTTTTTGAGCATTTGGCAGATTATGTCATAGTATTATAGCACCAAATCAGAGCTACCAGTTGGTATTAAGGTCTTAAGTCAAACTTTAAAAATGGGTTAGCTGTACCAATTGATATTATAGCCTTAAGTCAAGTTTATAACTTCCTTCCTGGTATTAAGGTCGTAAGTCAACATATGCCCTTAATACCGTTTACTACTTAAATAAATTTTATTGGCTCTATAATCTTATGTCGACTATTATTAGAGAAAATAAGGAGCCACATCCTTTCTTTCCCATCTTATGAAAGTCACTATACAAGATGCACAAACTCCACAAAATATTTACCACCTTATCTGAACCTACAGATCATGTACAATCTCTATGCGGAAAAGGTGGAAAACCCAGCATCGAGAAAAATATATGAAAGAGAATTCCACGCCTTGAAATCCTCATTCAAGAAACCTCAAATGGATGAATGTCACAAGTGTGACATCTTGAATATGAAATTAAAAATAGCTACTACATCAGTTGACTCTGAAGAAACAACAATTATTGAAAACGAAATTAAAAATCATCAGGAATCCGCAGATTTGGCTTACAAGACAAAAGCAAATGATAAAGAAGCTTGTAAAGTAGATAATAGAAAGCGATGTTTTAGTTTTGATCTGCAGCAATGCCTCCCCACTCCTTCTCTTGTTTCGTCTGTTGCTTTCTACAAAAGACATATGTGGACCTACAATCTCACTATTCATGACAATGTAACAGGTCAGTCTTACAACCACACGTGTCATGAGGCAACAGCAGGACGAGGAGCAAATGAAATAGCCTCATGTTTGTTTAATCATTTGGGCAAACTTCCTTCTACTATTGAAGAAGTGATTTTTTATTCTGACACTTGCGGAGGTCAGAACAAAAATTCGCATGTAGCTGCAATGTTTATGAAGGCCATGACTGTCTTTCCACATATCAAAATAATAAACCATAAATTTTTTGTTCCAGACCCCACTCATTTCGAGTGTGATGTTGACCACTCAATGATAAAAAAAAAAGCTAAAAATCCCAATTTATCATCCTCACGGTTGATTTCTGCTAGTTAGGGGAACCGGAAAGAAAATGCCATTTCAAGTAATTGAAATGAAACAAGAAGAGTTTCTTGATTTTGCAGAGATTCTCAAGAGAAGATTTAGTATTAAGAAAGAAGAATTCGGATGGGGACTTATTTTCCTGGCATAATGTTCAGTGGCTTCAGTATACTCAAGACCACGGTACTCTGTTGTGCAAGAACTCATTAACAGAAGAATAACCCTTCAAGTCAATGAGTTTTAGAAGAAGAGTGAGGCCTTTAATAGGACAGGTTCAACAAAAGTACAAGTCCATGGTTCCTATACCTGAGGTAAAGAAAAAGGATCTCATGGATTTACTTCCTCTGATATCACCAGTATTTCACTATGTTTATAGACAACTCCCAACAGATTCTGCTCTCCAAGTGGAGGATCCTGACCTTCTGGAAGTTGAACTGGAGTAGTCCCAAATTAAAGAAGTGGAATTTTGATATTATGTGTTAATTTTGTATTTCTTCATGTATGCCTCTAGTATGTTTTGTAATGTAAAATTAATAAAATTATTCTATACCAAAACTATGGTTTATGTATGTCCTAACATGCTTGAGCGGTTAAATGGTGAAATGTTAAAAAAAATTAAATCCTTGTTAATTCCCAGATTGTAATTTTGACTTCGTTAATAAACAACTTTAATACCATATTCAAATGTTGTATTCTAATCTATTTTTTTCCTTCTGGTAAAGAATAAAAATCCCAAATTAAAAAAGAAATGAGTTGCTATTTTATAAGTACTACTTAATTTATTTCTTATAATTATTATTATTGCGTTTGAAATTTTAGTGAAGTCCAAAATACAAAATCAGGAATGATCAGACAAGAAATAAATTTATGCTTCAGATAGACTTACTACTATATTGTTTTATAAAAATAACAATTACAAATAATATCAATAATTAGATTTTACATAATGTTTTGAACTTTGCTTTATCTCTCCTGAAAAATTCATATTTTTGACTTAAGCCCTAATGAACACGCATCAAAGATATATCAAATATATTTATATTTTATATAATATATATTAAATATATTTATATATATTTTTATTCAGAACACGCAAGGTTGGTACTGTTTTTACTGGTGTGTGCATGCGTATAAGCCCTGCTGATAGCGCTACAACCTGGCGAGTGGTGAGAACGCTCAACATTTGTTAAATAATGGCGGCTAAACGAGTGTCACGTGGGTGCAGAAGCTAAGATGTCTTGCAAGTACTAATTTCAGTGTCTGCCAAAAAGTGGGCAATAGTTGGGTAAATAATATTTAGCACCGCGCGTCTTACTACCCGTTCGGGTTATACGCTTAAGTACTAATTACGCTAATGGATTAGGAATTGGGAAGGTTGAATTTAGAGGAAGTGAACCCGCATTTGCGTGGAAGAAGAGTGGAAAAACATTTAGGAAAAACCACCCCCAGTTTACCCGACCGAGATTCGAACCTCGATCTCCCCGTCCTCGGTGATCGAGCTCAACACGACTAACGCGTTAGCCAACTACACCACCGAGGCGGGTAATAGTTGAGTAAAACATTTACAAAATTTTATTTATTGTACTCACATTTTGATAATTTATTATATAAATATAACTCTACAAATAGCTTGTAAGATTTTATAAAAGTGTGAATTAAATGTTCTAACTTTATATATAGTTAGAGCCCAGGCCTGTGCTTACTATACACTTGAACCAAGATTTTAACCTAAAAACAGATTCTGATTGGCGAAACCTCATTAAAAACAACTCGTCACTATGGCAACAACCATTTTAACTTCCAGATAAAAGTTATCAGGTACTTAAACCTCCCAATAAAAATATAATGAATAAATACATTTTATCTGAAAGATAGATGCTATCTGGCAGTCATAGGACTCACTTTTAATTTAACCACCAGATATAAATATTTATCTACCAGATTAATATTTATCCAGGAGTCATAAGACCAGCCCTAAAGCAAGTTAAATATAGGCCTAGAGAGCTTTATTAGGTTACACTGATAAAAAATCCTGGAGTAAAGTTACAGACATCAAAATTTAATAGTGATTACAATCCAGTTAGTAAAATTTGTTTACAGTTCAGCCTTCAATTAATTCATGGATCACAAAAGCTGTTAGAAGTGGCAACCATCGAACAAGATGAATAAAGATAAAGTGTTATTGTTATTTAAAATAGTCTCCCAATACCAGTTTTCAACCAAATCGCTAAAGCCATTTTTTTAAATATTCACATTTAAAAATTAACAGTCATCAGTAAGCTACCCATAACCAAATTTTCACCACAAAACAAGTAGCCTAACCTATATATTATTTCTGTTGTCAACATCCCTTTTTCTCAACTAATACACGATGAAAAAGATATCAGTGGATAGGATTTTTTACCGACTTCTGGCATAGTATACTCAGTTTATGTTAAAACATATTGTTTGTTAAAAATTTAAGTTAAAATAAAAACCTATATATTTTTTCCCAAAGCAGGTCTTAAGTTTGTAAAACACATTCATTTACAATATATCGTATGTATATATATATAAACACACACACACATATGACTAATGCATATATATATTTATTGTCAAAGTAAAGCTTATCTAGAATGCACTCGTCAATTGTATTTGATAGAATTACATACATGATCAGATTTGTCAGTAGGTGAACTAGACAATTGTCTGAATAGGCAAAATTTAATGCTGCAAAATCTGTATACACAAAACACACCTAAGCCAATCAACGTTACTTTTTAAGATTGGCCTAGTTGCACTAGTATATTTATGAAAGTTTGGGACATGTTTTAAAAGAACCCTGGTTTAATACCTGAAGACTGGTTGATTTGCTGTACACAACTTCTTCATCCACACCCACCGCAGCAGAAATAGCATCGACTTTTGACAGGCCATCTTCGTTTGAATTATCAGCTTCCTAAAAAAACAGATTATAATAATCAGGTGGGCTCTTTTTACCATCGCATTTCACTACACATTCAGTCTAAACACATATACACTAATATCAACATAAAGGTTGCAGCCAATAATTGTGATTATAGACCGTATAGTATGTATATTCATAGAAATTCTCATTAATTACAAGCCAGTGTTGTATACTTGGCAACACAACAGCCATGACTGTCGTATCTGATAGATCACAATACTATTGGTCGCTCATATATATATATATATATATATATAGTTGACGGTTTCCACAAGTCCATCACCGACTCATTCATGACACGGAAATCGAACCCGGGACCTTTGGATTAGTGCATCAACGCCCTAAAACTGAGCTATCCAGGAATCGTCTCCCACTTAAGGTCATTCTTCACTAATATTTTAAGAGTCTCTGATGGATGTACAATGTATTTCTAGGCCCTTATAGGTATTGGCAGCATAAAGCCACAGCCGAGTCGCCGATGGCTGTGATATTAATGATATCTTATAGTAGCTGATGATATCCACTCATCCATCACAGACTCTGCCTCAAACTACGAGTAAAGAATTACTCAAAGTATGGGACAATCCCTGAATAGTTCAGTGGTAGAACTATTTTTGTAAAGATTTAAAAAATAAAGCTAAGTTTAAATATTAATTAGACCTATAAGTTAAATACAGTGGATATTTTTTAAAGTGTGTTGGAGGAAATAACAGCTCTGTTACCGTATTTTTATAAAATAAAAAGTATTAAATAGTAAGTATTTATAAAATAGAAAGAGTATTCTATGAGTTTCCACCTGACCTTAAAATAATCACACAATCTACAGTCCAATTTTCATAGAAAGGGCCTTATATGACAGCTAGCGAGGTTAATTTACTAGATCTACGTTAACGTTTTTATGTGTTAAGTCATGTGATCTGCAACTGTCGCTTTTGATAGATATTATCAATTCCTATAGAATAACTCTAATAAAATCATAAAATAGTGTTAATTAAAACCACAAAAGAATGAATATGTATTTTCTAAAAGGTCATTCCTATGAAAATTAGACTGTATTTAAGGAACATAGGTTATTTCTAAACATTTCAATTTTCATTACAGTGATGAATTTGCAGTTTTGGTTTTCTATGAAAAGAGTAAAACTTTATTTACTGTGATAAATGTCTGCAAGTTCAAATAATTTCACCTGCAAAATAATTAATTGGTAGTAAGGTTCCAGCACTATGCTGGATTACTTTTGTTTTTATCGCCGCGTATTACTACGTGTTCAGGTTGTAAACGTATGTACTAATTACATTGAGTTAGGGATGATAAAGGTTGAATTTATAGGAAGTGTATCCACATTTGTGGAGAGAAAGAGTGGGAAACCATTTAGGAAAAACCACCCAACAGAGATTTGAACTCTGATCACCGTCATCGGCAGTCCAGTCTAACATGAGACCTGGGACCTTTCAGCAACCAGAGCAGGTTGACCTGGTAATAATATTAAAAGCAATAGATCAGGTCACATGACGTTAGACATGGATAGTCATGAAAGTGGATTCATAGTAGCTGACATCTAGCAAAAGTTACCAGATCTACAGTAGTCCCATGGCTTCTTTGGTGCTGACTGACAGCTCACAAGTGACAGCTTTGAAAAGCTACCAGACCAAATTATGTATCCCTACGCCGAACCATATGATCTGCAAAAAACATGTCTTTAGCAGTTGTCACTTCTGACAGTCAAAATTTAGGTATATACCTAAATGTTGAGTGTCAGAAGTCAGCTGTGAACTGTCAGTCAGCACCAAAGAAGCCATGGGGCTACTGTACTTTCATGTATCCATTCATCAAACCACATGATATGCAAGACCATATGTTGAGTTATTGTTACTTTTGGTTTTCAGACCTCTCCCGACAAACCATTAGTTTTTAATTGTGTTTTTCTTTTAATTGTTTTTACATCGTCTCCTAACTGTCAGTCAATTAACACCACTCATATGATGAATGGACTCTAGTACTGTAACGTTTTCTTACGTCAGATATGTCCATGTGATTGTCATGACAGAAGGACCTTTGTGAGTATGCACTTTTATTTTCCTACGACGGTTAAGGTTATAAAGGAAAAAGAGCACACGAGTTACTTATTTTGGAAAAAATAGTTTACAATGGCAATCACTGTTAGACGGCATTATTAACCATATGCTATAAAACAATCATTAAAGCAATTTGATGTATTAATTCTAATACGATTAAGGATGCGACCCTCAAATCTTTAATGATACTCGATATTTAAGGATTTGAGAAAATTTCAGATTCGAGACTCAAACCCTTTTTTAAAAAATGTATTTTTCAAGTGGCAAAATGTTTTGGGGCTATAATATTGCTTATTGGTGGTTCAAAACTGGTTTTATTAGCGGAGAAACTTAACCCAGACCAGTACTTTAAACATTTTTAAACTGAATGTATGACTGTTATTTAAATATTGTATTAGGTCAATAAGAAATAATGTTAACATTTAGTTGAACTATTTGTATTTTATATTGTTCTATTACGCTTTATTTATATTTTCTATCATGTTCTTATATTTTTTCTAAGATTCAGATTCGGGATTGGAAGGTAAATTTGAGATTCGAATTCGTAAAAGAGTGGATTCAACCTACTCTAACTATGATTATTGTGTTCTTGGATTAGAAAATATTATGCCATGTTGAGTAATACTTCCCTCCACATTGGCTTATGTGACAATATTGCAGAAAACAACTAACGCTCCTAAATGTTAATTACCGAACCCTGCTTAAATTAACCTTTAAGTGTTCCAAGACATCAAATGTTTAGTTTATAATTCATAACAAAAATTAAATATTTTTTAATTGTTATATTACGTAGGCCTATATATTTTGAAGGCCCATTAGAGTTTTTTAAGTAACCCCTATGTTTTAAACTAATAAAGATTTAATTTTGTTCCATTGTGTTCTAGGTAGGCCTATTCTAGTCGTGACTAGACAATATGGTAGTCCCATCTAAGGTATCTGGTCTTGATTTCTGCCATAGCCGAAAAACTATCATTAGTAACGAATTAACAGCTTGGTGGCATATATGTTCTATATTTATAATCAGTCTGTTCTGAAAGTTAATGTTAAATACCTATAAAACAAAAAATAGTATATGAATGAATACAAGATTTTTTGTTATATAGGTAGGCCCATATTTAAAGTTAGCTTTCAGAACAGACTGATTATAAATATAGAAGAGATATGCCAACAAGCCGTTAATTCATTACTAATTATAATTTTCCGAACTTGGCAGGAATAAAACCAGATACCTTAGATGAGAATACAGGCACACTACCATATTGACCGAGCTAAGGTGTCAGACTTATTAATGTCACAAGAAGATGTTCCGAGGGTTTAGGTGGGTGGAATTTATTATAGTTCAGAGGTCAAAGTGTTTCAGGTAACATTTAAGAACATATTAACACTATCCAGAAGGCCCTAGAAGAACACAGTAATCGGTGTATTGACACATCAAGTGCTTAAATATGGTTTGTAGCGCTCAGTATTTGATCGTATTTTTATCATTTAATACCCATTTTTACACCCAAAAAAAATGTGCTTTTCAACCATACAAAAATTCCATTAATAAATTATTTATAGTGATGTTCATATTAGGCCTATGACCCTTGGAAAAAAAATTTCAACACATTAGAAAACGGTGAGATGGCTTTTGGGTTTAGTGAACTATATTTTAGTTTAAAAAGGTTATTTAAATAGCTGTACATCAGTTTCAAGAAACTCCCTGCCACCGTTTGAAAGAATTTTCTCGACTTTTAAAGGATTATTTATTAAATTTAATTCTATAGATTATCAATTCGCTATTAATTATATCTTGCTTAGCAGTATATTAAAGACATGTTATTTGAAGTAAGATTGGATCCAGCCGTGAGTTGCGTAATGAAATCTAAAATAATAATAATTTTCTGATGTTTAGACAAAGCAATTAACTAACCTAAGCATTAGCTTTAAAAATAATAAAAACCTACCTTCCATCCAGCATAAAGTCGTTTCATGCGTCTGAAGAAAGCATCTTTGTCCAAGTTGATATTAGACATATTTCTTAATATCCAACAAATAATACTTCAAAATTATAGATGCACATTTAACATTTCGGAACACTTATAGGTAAAAAGCTTTAACCGCCATTTCTCTCATTATTTTGGGTATAAAAGGCCTTTGAAAGATGTTCACATAGTAAGCAAAAAATACAGATTATAAAACGTTCATTATAAAGGTGGTGGCAGACAATATATATAAAATCAAGGTTTGTATATTGAAAACTAACTATCATGTAAGAAGCCATTATGGCTTACATCCTAAATTATTTACTCAAGAAATTGAACCCCAAAAGTATCGTAAGATAACTTAGGAACATTATTGCATGTATTAAAATAAAATCTATAAATTTACGTATGTATGACACATAAACATGCTTAATTGTATGTACAGCACTATTCAAAAGTTTCTATATTTAGGGAATAATTTTATAATTGCTGTTCTAGCATATCTCTGTTTAAAGAAGTGCAAATAGAAATCATCATTCTAGCTGTCACAAAGTTTCAGAGGAAATCAACATAAAACACACCCCCATCAGGTACAATTAAGGCCGTTGCCAGGGGGAGGTTTTAGGGGTTCAAACCCCCCTGAAATTTTATGAACAAAATATATATATGGCTTTGTTTATGATTCAAATAATATCAACATTAAGATTCAATTACAATTTAGGGGGCTTTATTGCCATAAAAAAACACTTCAGATAGCTTCTAAAACTGTTTATCATCTAGAATTTTTTCTATTTTCCAGATAATTGGGGGATGTGCCCACCAAACCCCCCCTGAAATTATTGGCTAGCTACGGCCTTGCTCATGACTGTTTTTTTTTCTTACCACACACCAATTCCTCTTAACTGGGTGACATTTTCCTAAAATTAATAATATTTTTAGTTATTAACAACAGAAATCGCGGGGAAAATCTCATAATAAAAGACAGATGTATACATGAAATCAGGCCTGCCATAAAATAATGACAAATATTCCATACTTTCTTGTAAGGGAATAACTGTGTTAGATATTATGCTCATTCTCCATCTTTCAAAAATTTCAACTATCTTCAAGTGGGAGTATGTGTGTTCTTTCTGCATAGTTTGTAGAGTTACGCTCCAGCTACCGAATGATTTTTAAAAAAAATGTTAGATATGCCGTTTTTATAACTTGTAATTACAGTTATCGCTATAGCTTCATCTAAATATCATATTCATTGAAAAATGAATTAAAACTCTACTAACGAAGCCAAAGGTCCCAGGTTCAATTCCCGTGTCCAGTTTTCAGTTTTCAAATGACATATCCATATTATTTATAAGGGGATACCTTAGATTTGTTCACATAAATATTTTTGAATTTTTTTCCCATTTGTTAAAAACAATTTGGATTAGGTTATAGAATAACATGTTCTTTTCAAGGTGAATAAAATGCGTTTGTACTCCTTTATGAACCTTTTTAAATATGGGTAATGGAAATGAAGACGAACGTCTGTGGATAGAAGGTGGACCATATCTTCGTATGCACACAACTTAACTTTGAAAGTGATTTCATCCAGAGACGCTAACCAATTTATTTTATTTGTTACATCCCCCAAACAATACCATATATACATTTTTACTGTCTTGAGTTAATTCTTATTCTGACTTTAAAAGGTGGTTGTAATATTACTTATTTAATTTAATAATAAAGATTTACCTAAAGAGACATTTGTTTACAAACAGAAATGTTCTTGTTTGCGTTCATAAGATATTGGGCTTAGATTATTAATTTAATCTTTGTTATCACTAAATATAAAAATATATTTATTCAAATCTGTCATTCAAAAATCAAAATACGTGTAGTATGGAACTTTTTTTTTCCTTTTCATTATTATGTAGCAACACATTTCAAATGCTATTAATCTTTTCCTTTCGGTTGGACCAATGGTTAGTTTTTCACATTCATAAAGCGCAACGCTCCAAAAATAATTAGGCCTTAGGGTCCTTCATCCACCGAGAAAACCAACGCAACGCGATACATTGCGTGCACCTGGTCACTTAATATAAGAAACCTATTTTCTATCAGTTGCTAGAATGTCATCGTCTGATGTGGACCTGGTTGTTGGCTATATGTTCTTAAAGGCTCGTAAAAAGGCCCAAAAACAATTTTGGTATCATCAGGATTTGGGGGAAAAAAAGGTTGTTTAACATTGGGGTGATAAGGAGACCAAACATGTTGATCGCCAGGTTCTTAGTTGTCTGTTAGTGAGTGAATTGATCTGTGAATGATAGACTCTGTACGTAATGTGATCTGTGGTCTCTACTCTCTGTACAAGATGGTGATGGATCGAACCAGCTCGTTGACGCGAGCTAGCTCACATAAGCTCACTCAATCAAAAGAGTTGTTCATGAAGAGTCGTTCATATGAGTCATATCGTTTAACGAATGGCTGGCTCGCTCCCAACCCTCCACCCCTTCTCCACCGTAACTTGACGAGCAAGCGCTAACTAGCTCTCACAATTCCTGTTCCGAGCGTGCAAATCTCTCCCTTCCCTTTCAACTTATGAACGATTTAGGATTTATGTGTAATTTATCCGAAGCCTATTGCGTTTGATTCTTTAATTTTATAGCTTACACATATTACTTATAATAATTAATTTTAGCATATAGCCTTTAGTGTCTAATTCACAGAATTATGGCTATTGCTGTTAAGAAAAATAGTTAGTTTAATATTGTAGGCAGTGCTGCAGTCTAGTAACGATAGCAAGCATCTATAGTTGATTTTTTCGTAGTAACGAACGAATAACGACAGAAGAGTCGTGAATGATAGCGTGTGAGTGAAAAGAAGAGATGTAAAGAAACATCAAATTAATGCATGATGCCTTCCGTAATTTCATTGATCTAAGTTCTTGATTTAAATGTACAACTGACATGCATACGTTTATTTTGTACAAATAATAATAGAAATGTGTAGTAAAAACTGTTGGCCTATTGTCAATTTATCAAACATGTGATGTAGTGTGTAATGGCGGTGTAAACGACTCGCTCGCGAAGCGAGAGGTGTTCGTTCATAGCTCTCGTTCAAGAGTCGTTCAATTTGAATGACTCACCTATGAGCGAACCATCACTAGTACAAGAAGTATTTCTTGATCTGTGATTTTTTCAATTTTTAATAACATTTTTATATTGTTTTAGAAATTAAAATTTTAAACTGTATTATTATTTATTTATAATTTTATATGTAATCTACGAAAATGTAAATATCAAGAATATATCTTAGTGTAATTTTTAAATCGTCTATTAATTACAAACAAAGAAAATAAGACAAACTACCCACAGGAGCTATACAACTTCTAACAATAAGGTTCCTAGTAATTGTTGTTTAATTATTTTAAGAGAAAGGTGATCAAGAATGGCTGAAGGCACCATTATTCACTGGTTTCGTAAAGGTCTGCGAATTCATGACAACCCTGCACTTCTTGCAGCCATTGAGAAAGTGAGTTAAATATCTATTTTAAGAAGTAACCACAAAAGTTGTTTAGAGGATTAATTGAAGTTACGGAATAGTATGTAAAGAGGACAAGATTTTTTTTTTTTCAAAGTTATAGCATTGTGAATAATTCTGTTTACCATCCATACATTCAGCAACAAAAGTAAATGTCAATTGTTAGCAAAATAAAAAATTGTTAAATAATAATTCGTAGATAAGTCAGGCCATAATTAGTTTAAAATAAATTAAGAGACGGTATTTTACTGCAAGACATTTCAGGATCCAAAAATTTTAGGAAAAATATGTTAATTTCTTGATTATTAGGTTTTGTTGGGTGACCTGGTGGTCTAGGAGTAAGGGCACAGATTTATCTTATTTCCAAACCCTTCCTTCACCTCTGACAAGATGTGTATTAATATCAACTTTTGAATGTGAGGAATGCCAGGCCTCCACCGTGGTTCGGATTCCACGTTAAACTGTAGGTCCTCCATTTCATCTCACAATCACCCTACCATTGAACATTAGCGTCTGTACAACCCGAACGGATAGTAAGACGCGGTGCTAATAATAATAATTAGGTTTTGTTCATTTGGATTATAGTAGGCCTAATCAAAACGTTTACTATTTCGTCAAAATAATTTTGGTAGGTAGCCTTAAGTTACCATTTTTTGACATGCTTTTAAATATTCATACTATAAATACTAACGTTCCTCTGTGCTTAGGCTACAGTACAGTAAGTTTTATATATTTTTTAAATTACCTTTACTTAATTGGATTTGTGTCCACAAATTATGGGGACTTAATTTTCATAGGCCCGCTTCGGTGGTGTGGTTAGCTAACGCACAAGTTTCGTGTTGAACTAGACTGCTGAGGAGGGGGAGATTGAGGTTTGAATCTTGCTCGGGTGAATTGGGGGTGGTTTTCCCTAAATAGTTTTCCACTCTCCCTCCACACAAATATAGGTTCACTTCCTCTATATTCAACCTTCCCTATTCCTAACACATTAGAGTAATTAGTAGGTCTACCTAAGTGTATGACCCAAACAGGTAGTAAGATGCGGTGCCAAGTATTTATATATTTAATTTTCATTGACATTCACTTTTATAGCCTAATTATTTCACAACGAAATAATTTCTAAACTATCAGTCAACAATGGGGGCCAAGTTTCAACATTAAATTTGTTAATGGTCCCATAAAGAAAGAAAATTTTACTAAACATGAACTTTCTAAAAATATTAGTTAGGCCCCTAAATGCTTGTGGTATTGTAATTAGCCATAAAATTTAATAAAGTACAAATATGAAAACTTGTATAGGCCCTAAACATTTTATATAGTTTTGCACAAAAAACTAATTTTGACATAAAATGCTAAAAAATAGTATTAAAAAAATGTTAACTCTCTTAAATACCTTTTCCTAGTTGAAAAAAAAAATTAGAAGCTAAGTTTATTTTAAGATTTATTCTATAAACTATGACTTAAGTCTTCAAAACACTTAGTTTAGCTGTTGATCCAATCACTCACCTTTAACTATCAAGCCTTTTCGCCGAGTGATTGCATGCTACCTGCCTTGGTGGCGTAGTTAGCCCTAATGTGCTAGTTTCATGTTGAGCTAGACTGCCGAGGACGGGGAGATCGAGGTTCAAATCTCGATGGGGTGAACTGGGAGGGGTTTTCCCTGAATGGTTTTCAACTCTCCCTCCACACAAATGTGAGTTCACTCGCTCTAAATTCAACTTTCCCAATTCCTTACCCATCAGCGTAATTAGTACTTAAGTGCATAATCCAAACAGGTTGTAAAACCCCGGTACTATAATTTTTATTTTTGATTGCATGCTGCAGTAAATTCGGAAAAGATTAATTCACATTAAGAATGGTAGAGATGACGCACCTATGTAGGGAGACCAATAAAGAGAGCAGGGGGATCAGATAGCAGAAAGTGTGCAAGTGAGAGGAGAAGAGGATAATTAAATGAGTAAGAGTGATGGGGATATTTTACTAAACCGACCCGCCACAGGCTGGAAACTTATTGTTGTTGTTGATGATGTTTGTTTGGAGCATTACCTATTCTCATCACTCTCAATGGAAACAAACCGAGCTAACTACTTTTATGTATTAAGGGGTGTTGGAAATAATTTTTAAAAAAAAATTGGGCTTTTTATATCATTGCAAATGTCCACTTTTTTCATTATTTTATTTTTTAAATCAGGCCTAAGTTAGTTGAAAAATGACACCTGGACATTGGAATAGAACCAAGGACCTTTGGCATAGGTCGCCATTCCTCTACCACTGAGCTATCCAGAATTTGTCCTGTGCTCAGGGTCGTTCTTCACTCATAGTTTAAGGCTGAGTCTGTGATGGACATGTGGGAATTGTCAGTTACACATGAGCAATCAATTGATGTATTGAGCAATCGAATACCACAACCACCTGTGACTCGGGAGGGCTGTTATGTTCATTTCCCATGTCCATTTCATCCAATAAGAGAGAGGGGGAAAATAGAGAGATGCTGGTTGGACACTTAAGAGGTTGGTTTGGTAATTGATGGTCAAAGGAGATGAGAGGTAATTAGTGAGCAGAAAAATAGTCTGGGTGAATAGGGACTTTAAGAGGTTTAAGTAGCTTATTTTTCCACACGAGTGCCTCAAGGTCGGATCATTGGTGTTGTATAGATAATCCTAGTATTAGAGGAGAGAGCAGCCAGAGAAAGGTTCCTATCTTGAATTTTGTGGTAGTTACTGAGAAGGGTCATGGGTGAACTGCCAAGAGGGTGATTGGTGAAACATCGGTCTCGTGAGAGCACTCATAAGGGCACTTGGTGAATACATATTTATCAGGAGATCACCCAGAAGGGCACTTGGTGAAACATATTTATCAGGAGATCACCCAGAAGGGCACTTGGTGAAACATCTGTATCAGGAGAGCAGCCGAAAGGGTGTTTGTAAAACATCGGTTTCGGGAGAGCACCCATAAGGGCGCTTAGTGAAACATCAATTTCAGGAGTTTAACCAGAAGGTCGCTTGGTGAAACGCTAGTCTCAGAAGAAAGGCAGCTTGAAGGTTGCTTACTGCTTGGTGAAACATCATTCTCAGGAGGGTAGTCAAAAGGGTGCTTGGTGAAACATTGGTTTTAGGAGGGCAGCCTGAAGGGCGCTTGGGAAAACTTCTGCTGGAAGAGTGCTTATCAAGCAAGGAGGGAAGAATAAGCAAGCCAGCCAAAACGCGCTTATACTAAATATTGAGAGTAGTCATCATGATATTTTCATGGTTTATTTTTCTTACTTGGCAATATCTTAGTTTTAATTTCTACCTATTTATTAAGTTATATTTTAGTGAAAGTAAGAGATATTTAGATAAAATACTACATGAACAAGATATTACTACTCCATAGTGTTAACCCGCAATCGAAATATACTGACCAAGCGGCCGCCACTGTTAGAGATGACAATGCCAACATTTGTGAATAAAGGGTGTCATGTGGTCAGCACAACAAACCCTCTGGCCGTTAATCTCAGTTTTCTAGACTGAAGCCACTACTTTTCATTCAAGTAACTCCTGAGGCTGAGCTGGCCTCGTTCTAGAGCCATTGCTCCATAGAAAAATCTGGATGTGCCGAGGATCGAACCCGGGACATCTGTATCTGTACGTAGCTAGGAGCTCTAACCACTGGACCACAGAGGCGGTCTACATTATTATTATAGATACACAATTAATATACACGGTAGTCCTAAGGTGTGTTAAGGTAGAGGGGGGAGTGGGCTAGAGTGAGTCGAAAAACGACCGGCCTTAAAATATTAGTAGTTTAGTTTAGTCAAAAAATAGTGGGATGTAATAAATTGTATCCAACTAATGGCGCACTAAGGCATTTACTTTTGGAGAAGTATATATTATTTGAAGCAAGCATTTCCTTACAAGTTTTAATACAGTAACTTAGAACCTTTTTAATTCAAAGTCCAAGGAATATCCTAAATTCAAATTAACCATTTGTATGAGTATCTATGAAGCTGCTACACAATAAATGAATAACCTCAAAATATGCTACATATAAACACACACATATTATATATGCTATATATAACACACATAACATACATACATAAAAAAAACCATTAAAATATAAACACAAAATATAAAAACTTGGAAAAATTAACATACGAAAATTGCAGACTTGAATTAAGTCAGTCACCTGCTTTGGTGGCTACATAATCTAAGGTGTCACTCTCGTATAAGATTAGACTGCCAATGATAGGAATATCGGGGCCCGAATCCCGGTTGGGTTAATTTATCCTAAATGGTTTTCCACTCTTGCTCCAACCTTCTTCATCCTTAACTCATTAGCATAATTAGTACATGCATATAACCTAAAGAGGTAGTAAGATGCGTTGCTAAACATTAAAAAAAGAATCAGTCAGTCAGCCATCACATGATTACATTGTCACACAGAAGCGATGAAAGCCGAGTCAAGACATCCCCTATTCTTGGAAACATACGCGCCACAGGTTTAGAATAATTCCCCACTCTCTCTATGCTAATGCTTTATTTTACATTCTTGACATATGGGGTGATTTGATAAAGATCGTTAAGTTAGGCTTGAAATGAATAAAAAATATCAATAAATAGGGTTCAAATTATTCAAATATTTCATTCTAAAATTTAAATTAAATATTAACTTTATAGAGTTAATTAATAAGGAATTTCATGGAGAATCCTTGTTGGTTCGAATTAGCCGATATTTCTAACTAACTAATGTCGAATTCGCCAAATCCTACTGTAATTGGGAATTTTAAGGACACTTTTATTGTGAACATATACAAATCTTCATATCAATTTGTAAATCGTTCTTAAAATTCAGCCTACACACTCAACACATCTATTATATATTTGTAAATTTGAAAACGGCAGCCGGACATGGGAATTTAACCCAGGACCATTAGCTAAATCCACCAATTCTCTACCACTGAGCTATCCTGGATTGGTCCCATGCTCAGGGTCATTCTTCACTCATTGTCTTAAGGCATAGTTTGTGATGGATGTGCGGAATTTGTCTTCTACACATGAGTGATTAATTGATATTGCAAGACATAAGATACCACAGCCATCTGCGATTAGGGGGGACTTTTATGCTGTCAAGTACACAACAATCCGACGCCTTAGCTCAGTTGGTAGTGTCTGTACTGAGCTAAGCGTCCCGGGTTTTATTCCCCGCATGACCGAAACATTTATCATTGCTGAAATGTGTGTTCACCCTTTCATGAAGCTACGACAGGCCTAGCAAGCCGGTAGTGGAAAATATATGGCTTGAATAAAAAACTGACCACAGGCTGGAAACAGTAAGGGATGTAAAAAAAAGTATAAAACACAAGACAGTAACTAAAACCAATTTTAATGAATATCAATACTCATGTTGCAATCATTGTAATCAATTAAATGTCCAGATGAAGGAGTGTCCAGGTGTCATTTTTCGTCTTATTTAAATTAATTGGAATGTGGTGTCCTCCGTACAGTTATCTCCGTACAAACAATGATTTGCAACCTGTTTGTTTAGATTTACTCCCAAGCTTCGATGTTGATGTAAGATTAATTGTACAAATGTTGGTTTTTATTAAACTTATTTGCAACCTTAAATGGGGCAGAAGGAGGTGGTAAGAGGGGGGGATGCCCTGCTTGCTTCACTCTGGGTGCACCATTGTTGCCAACTGTAATTTATAATAATCTGTATGTGATACATTTTATTACAAGTCTTATCCAATTATATGACAATCTTTATGCCAAATAGGCTGTATAGTTAACCAAATACCGCACAACACTTGGTCACATATTATATTGGCAATATTTTCAGATTTACGGAATCCATTATGAGCTGAGACCTGTATTTGTTTTGGACCCATGGATCGTGAAGAAGCTCCGCGTGGGCCCCAACAGATGGAGGTTCCTGCAACAAGCTCTTACAGACCTTGATAACAACCTCCACAGCATAGGCTCCAGGTAACAGGATTGATTTAATCTCTGGTCGGTGTATCTATACCACTTTACGCTAAATCTATTTATGTTACTAACTCTTGCTGTATTTTACAATATAATTTGTAAAAATTATATTTAGTGTTCAGTTAAATTTAAAATGAATATGAAGGAAGAGTCCCGACTGGGATTCAAAGACCGTTCTCCCAGTCATCGTCAATCCAGTCTAATACAAAACTACCACCTTAGTACATGCAACTTCCATCAGAGGTTTTTGGTTGGCTCACAAGCCAGGGCTTTACCAAGGAGGAATGCTTTAGGGATTCGAACCCTGTACCACAAAATTACTATTAATAAATAATAATGAATTAAGATATTTCTCACTAATGTCTAGACAAGTAGTTTATTGGAGACTTGTTGTAAAATTCATAGTATTTACAAACATAATTATGTTTTTTATTAACTTTAAATGACTATAAGAAAAATTTAATGCAAATACAAGTTTTGGCCGCATCTTTCATTTCGAGCCGCCACACATAGAAAATCGTTCCCCCTCCCCCTAGCTAAGCTATCATGTGACTGGCGCTGGAAGCTCATTGGGATGGGATGTGCCTAACCCTTATAACGACCGCATCAGTTATCTGCCTCCCCACACCCCCGATGGGATGCTTTTGGTACACTTGTTTGAGCTATGTTACTGTAAGTAGAGGTAGATGCATGGTGCCTTCTTGGGGTGAGCCCCTGGCCAAAAACCCCTTGGATTGGTCAGCCTCGCACTACGCTGAGTCCCTGTGGTTTGATCTGTTTCGGGCCGAGAGAAGGTGACAGAGTGCTATCTCTGTTCCCTTGTCTGCAGCACTCTAAGGGATTGGTAATGTGCACTTGAAGTTCGGCCAGAGATAGCGAGCATGTCCAGACATAGTACTCGAGGCTGTCCTTAGGAAACTTATGGCAACTCTTCGTCAATTCCTAAGGTTAATCGGACCTACTCCGTAACGCTGGCCCCTACATATGGAGCGGCCAACTCCTCCCGCCTCTAGCCAGGTTTTGATGAAAGGGGGGAGGGGAGGTCTGAGATATTCTGTGATGGTTATCCCGAGAAAATGACCAGGGTGGTCTAAGGGACCCTAGGACGGAGGAGGACCATCGCCCATCAGTGGGTGCCAGAAGTTCTGCCGATTATGTCAATTAGTGGTTTACCTGTTAAATAGTCTGCGGCTCATATAAGAGGATAGTGCTAGAAAGACACTTCCTGGGCACAGAAATTTGGGGAGACTGATAGAAAGGCCGTCCCGGTCTACCAGAAAGGGGAACTTATGCTCTCCTCCCACTCAAATACATTTTTAGATGACAGTGTGGCATTTAATTTACCTGTAAAGGTAGTGAGCTTACCTTGCTTAGTTCCAGTATGGTGTCAGCTTATAAGATAGGGCCATAGTGTAATCCTCCAAGGTAAAATGAGTGTACATTTCTGCAGGTGTCACTTTATCATGCCGATATTACTTAGTGGGTGGTCATGCTGTGTGTCTGCACGGGTTATGCAATTTGACCCCTCCAATTCTCAGTACCAACATAACTATTTGCCTGCAGGTTGTACGTCCTGCGAGGGAAACCAGAAGAGGTGTTCCCGCGGGTCTTCTCGGAATGGCGTGTGAGGAAGTTGACGTTTGAGTCGGACACTGAGCCATACGCTCTGGAGCGTGATGCGTCTGTGGAGAAGTTGGCCCGCTCTGCAGGGGTGTCTGTGATCCGGAAAGTCTCGCACACGCTCTACAACCCAGAGAGGTGAGAAGGTTAGGTCATATCAGAGAAGTTCCTTTGAGTGAACCAAGGGAGAGAACATCGCTGCTGGGCGTGAGCTTTGTTTCTTAGATCAGGGCACAGTCAGATAAAATACGGAAAGACTTGGGAAATTTGTGCCATACCCTTTCAAGCTGATTCCACTTTTTATAGTGAATTTACCAAAAAGTGCTAAAAATATCTTTATTTGACTACTGATGTCAGAAGCACTGTTATAATGTATAATAGCCATGTTTGATAAATTGCTTTTAGCTACTTTATGTGTTTCTTCTTGTTCAGGCTATTTACACTAATACACCGGTGTCGCAAGATCTTAATTATTTTGTGGGGATGAGGGGATTCGGGTGGAAAAACCCACTTTCACTTTGAATTAAAGAATAAAAAAAAAGCAACTCAAATAATACAAAATATATGATAGCTGGATGAATACATTAAGTCCTGTTATAATGCTGATTATTACAACCTTGTTTGTTTATAACGTTGTTAATAGTATGTGACCCTTTTTTTTTTTTACTTAACATTGTCTTCAACTGGCTACAGCGTTGTCTTTCAGCCGCTTGAATTGCCAGCCAACCACCAAGATCTGCTGTGCTATGCAATGAGTCATGCACGCCACGTCTTTCACACACCCTTCTCCTAACCCTTGGCAGTCATTGTTAAGCGTGTTGTTGACCCGCCTCGGTGGTGTAGTTGGCTAACGCGCTAGTCGTGTTGAGCTCAACCACCAAGGACGGGAAGATCGAGGTTCGAATCTCGGTCGGGTGAACCGGGGGTGGTTTTTCCTAAATGGTTTTCCACTCTCCCTCCACGCAAATGCGGGTTCACTTCCTCTAAATTCAACCTTCCCAATTCCTAATCCATTAGCGTAATTAGTACTTAAGTGTATAACCCGGTAGTAAGACGCGGTGCTAAATATTATTATTATTATTTTTGTGTTATTGTAAGCAGTTTTTCTGTCAGTTCTATGCTCATGTGTTACTTGTGTTTATTTTCCTTAGTGCATCTCTATAGATGGCTTGTCTCACTATACTGTACACTATACAGTAGTTTGGCGTCTAAACATCTCCTTGTTCATCAACATCTGTGGTCGCAAAGAAAAGCAGACAATCAATTAGCGAAGCTGTGAAAATGTACATTATATAGCGTCTCAAATCCAGTCAGCATAGTGTAGACATTGCTGCGGCTTTGGGCCTGACTTCCGCTACTTTTCGCACCATCGGTACAAATTCTGTCAAAATAAAGTGCAGCGTGAAACTTTTTTTTTGTTTGGTCTTAGTGCAATGAAGGTGAAGCACACAAGAAACAAACACGTTTAAATAATGGAAGAAATTCTTGGGTTTTGGATTAAATCTCAAAAACCAGAGTGGTACTCCGGTTACTTTAGCCGCTCTTCAGATCAAAGCTAAAACAGCCAACTCTTCACACTTCCTTTCGACAAACGGCCGCCGAATTGACACATGGGGAGAGCATGAGCACTGAGACAGTCCTATCCATGTCCTGAAACTATGTCTTGTCGGTTTGTAGGTATTTTGGGAGGGTCTTGGAATCTAACCCCTAGACTTATTATTGATTCTTATGGTAAAACTTAACTTTTATAATGTTTTATCTAAAGTTGCATTTTTCAATAACATAACTCAACATTATATCAGGACTTAAAGTAAAATACTATAAGTTACAACTGTTACATAGAATTAATACCTGAACTATTCATGCATTGTTCCACATGAAGATTTATTTTTTCAATTAAAAAAAAGTTTCTTTTACAGTACTAAGAGTATCCCATTTGAGCAGATTATTGGGGGTACGTGAAGGTGAGAATGAGAAAAATATAATATTAGAGGCATTGCACCTGTATTTGCATGGAGCGAGAGTGGGAAATTATTTATGAAAAACAACAACTACAGTACTCACAGGTGGCATTCTAATCAGCACCGTATAGTATGAGACCGACACCTTAACCTGTGAGTCCAACAATCATCATCATCTTGACCAGTTTTCAGCCAGTGGCCAGGTCTGTTTGTAACACAAGCCTCTCCAACATATCATTCCCACCCACCACCTCCAGTCTTCTCCTCTCTCCTCTGCACTCCACCATGATCCAGTCTCCTCCTCTCTCCTCTGCACTCCACCATGATCCAGTCTCCTCCTCTCTCCTCTGCACTCCACCATGATCCAGTCTTCTCCTCTCTCCTCTGCACTCCACCATGATCCAGTCTTCTCCTCTCTCCTCTGCACTCCACCATGATCCAGTCTTCTCCTCTCTCCTCCACACTCCTCTGCACTCCACCATGATCCAGTATTCTCCTCTCTCCTCTGCACTCCACCATGATCCAGTCTTCTCCTCTCTCCTCCACACTCCTCTGCACTCCACCATGATCCAGTCTTCTCCTCTCTCCTCTGCACTCCACCATGATCCAGTCTTCTCCTCTCTCCTCCACACTCCTATGCACTCCTCCATGATCCAGTCTCCTATCTCCTCCACATTCCTCTGCACTCTCTTCAACCACCTTTCCCTCGGTATTCCTCTTGGCCTCCTGCCTCCCACTTCACTATCCATCTTCTCCATTCTCCTCACCTGATTCTACCACCCTATTATTTCTCATTCTTTCCATTCTTGTTACTGCTATAGTAAATCTCAGATATTTCATCTCACAGGATTAAATTCTGCTTTCATCCTGCTCTTTCATTGCTCATGTTTCCGCTGTGGATGTTAATATTGGTACAAAGTATGTCCTGTAGATCACTCCTCTACACTTCCTCGGCACACCCCTGCTTCGAATTATACTTATCACACTTTTTAATAAAGCTTCTGCTTGTCTCCCTTTCTCACAGATTTCTCCTTTGTTTCCTCCACTTTGCTCTATCACACTCCCCAGGTATTTAAAGCTTTCTACTATCTTCAACTTCTCCCCTCCTACTGTCACACCAGTCGTGCGCCCGTCTCTCTCTTCCTTGTTGTAATCACCATCTCTCTCTTCCTTACATTAAACTACAGTCCATACTGCTCCACCCTGCTTCGTCCCAAGCATCAAACTGCTCCATGCCAGGCCTCCACCGTGGTTCGGATCCCACGTTAAACTGTAGGTCCTCCATTTCATCTCACAATCACCCTACCATCACACATTAGTGTAAGTGCGTATAACCAGAATGGGTAGTAAGACGCGGTGGTAATAATAAAAATAGTAATAATAACGACCATTCTTTATTAATTTAAACCATCACTACGATGAACAGTAGCGGAGATAGCGCACTTCCTTGTTACAGGCCATTTCTAAACTCAAACCCCTCTGCCCAACATTGCAGCTGATAAATTAATTTGTCTCATGTAATCCTCACCTTCACGGCCAACTCTTGGGTTTTTCATATCCGCACTTGTTGGAATAAATGATCTCCATATTCCCTCCTTTGAACGACAACCAGCCAAGTCTCCCAATACACTCGTCACACTACCTCCCATGTTCCTGGAGACACCCTATAAATTACACACGAGGAATACATTCTGTGGCATCAGTTGGTTCTTCTTTTATAATGGAACATTCTTTGAATAGTGCCGATAATATGCTCCGTCCCCTGCTAATATCACTTTGTAAGGAGGAAGACTATCAAGACATTCAATGCAACTAACAACCCTAGACAGTAAATTCTATTTTCTCAAACCTGAATCCTAGAATCCTAGAAAACATGATAAGCTTAAGTGTTTAAATGTTTCCATATTGGTATGATCCATTGTCCCCTTAAATTCTGTTTATTTTTTTTCCACAAGTGTTAACTTAAGGGTTTGGGGACTGGTTGTCAGATTTGTACTATAAATTATGTTAGGCTAAACAAAGTTAGTAATAACTCCAAAATTATAGTTTTGATTCCAAATTTAAAAACAAAAAACCACGCGTTTTGAATCCTTGAATCTCAAATATTCTTAAGGATTTGAGAGATTAAACGAACTTATCTCTAACGATAAACTTAATCTCATTGCAGTGTACTGTGCGCCAACCTTGGGAAGCCCCCCCTCACGTACCAGAAAATGCTGAGTGTGTTAGACAGCTTGGGGCCTCCAGAGCGTCCCGTGGCGATACCTAAAGACCTTCCCCAAGCTTGCCTGCCCTCTAGATGCGCCCCTGGGGACAACACACTGATTGTGCCGACCTTGGAGGAGCTTGGTGTAGAAGAGGACCAGCTGGGACCTTGCCTGTTCCCCGGGGGAGAGACCCATGCTCTGCAACGCATGAGAGATTGTCTCAAAAACAAGGTCAGTGAAATAACTCGCTATCAAAACCCTCTTTTCTCTCACATATCTTTTATTTAAGCTTATCTTCTTCCATACGAACCTTAAATAGGTAAAAGAGGCTCTCCCTAAAATATATCCCTATATATTCACATCCAGCAGAAATGCGAGTAATGGAGGAACCCGCTTCGGTGACCGTGTGATCTACAACATTACGCTTGTGTTGAACTAGACTGCCGAAGACGGGAAGATCGGGGTTTGATTCCGGTTGGGACTGAGGGCCGTTTTTCCTAAATGGTTTTCCACTCTCCCTTCACGCAAATGCATTTTCTCTAAATTGGGCCTTCTTAATCCCTAACCCATTAGTACAATTGGTACCTAGGCGTATAACCTGAACGGGTAGTAAAACGCGGTGCTAAAAAAAAAGTAATGAAGGAGCAGGATGGAAGTAGAAGTCAAGCCTGTGAAATGAAACTTCCGAGAACTAGTACGGGAGTGACAAGAATGAATAAAATGAGAGTGAGAGAGGGACAAGAGAGAGAAGGAACGACTAAGGTGGTATGGCCATGTGAGGAGAAAGGGGGAGTAGAACATATCAAAGAAGATGTTGGATATTAAAGTGGGATGGGAGGGGAGGTAGGAAGCCAAGAGGAAGACCAAGGGACAGATGGTTGAAGTGAGTGTGGAGGAGGAGAGGTGGTTGGAGGGAAGAAAGTGCCAGAGAGGCTTGTGTTCCAAACAGACCCGGCCAGTGGCTGGAAACTGTTCATGATTATCATGATTATCATCCAATTTGCCCATTTTCTTTCTTCCTCATCATTTCATTCATGACATTATGTTTCCAGCCTGTTGACAGGTGAGTTTGAAGTAGATCTGAGAAAAGTACAGAGTGTAAAGTATCTTGTAAGCGTGATTGAGGCAAAGAGTCGGCGTAGAGAGGATGTAATGAGAAGAGGAGAGCAGGGAGAGTTGTTCTATAGGTGTGTAAGAGACCTGCTATGGAGAGTTGTTCTATAGGTGTGTAAGAGACCTGCTATGGAGAGTTGTTCTATAGGTGTGTAAGAAACCTGCTATGGAGAGTTGTTCTATAGGTGTGTAAGAGTCCTGCTATGAAGAAGAGAAGTGCCCTTGAAGTGTAAGGAAGTGTTGTACAGGGCGTACCTTGTACCTATTGTAACATATACAGCAGAAACATGGACAGTGAATGTAAGAGAGACTAGGAAAGTGGAGGACATGGGAAAGAAGTTTGTGAGGAGTATGTTAGCTGTCACGAGGAAAAACAGGATTAGGAATGAAGTTATCCAGGGAAGAGTAGGAATATATGAGATAGTAGAGGAAGCAAGACCGAGATGGTACAGGCATGTAATGAGGATGGAAAAGGAAAATATCTTAAGGGGATTGATGCAGCTAAAGTATGTAGGGAAAATACCATAATGGCGACCAATAAAGAGATGGGAGCAGAAGGCGACAGCAAGTGTGCGAGTGAGCGGTGGAGAATGGTGTAAGGACACATCATGATGATACATTTCTTTTAATCTTCCATTGTAAAATATATAGCAAGTTTTATGTACAAGGTCATGTTTATGACAGTCATTCTAAAATAAATATAAACTGTATTGTCCTATGTGAAATTAAAAACTGGTTAATATGTTCACTAGTTTAGTGCATGGACAGGTCGGCGGGCACAGACTCCACGCTTGCCAACACCTGCCGTCATGCTCTAGTAAACACTAAGCAGTTGTTTCTTTTATCCCTGAACAAAGAGAGTGGGGGTAGTGGAAAAGAACCAGCACAGGTGAGACGGACAGGAAATATGACTGGAGGGATGCGATGAGGGTATGTGTGTTAAGTTATCAAGGTCAACAAGCTTTGTGAGCAACAGACCCTGGAGAGGGGGATTGAAGGGGTGCCAAAACTAGTGAGAGTGCAGGGGTGTCAAAGTAAAATACATACAGCAGTGATTAACTAAGATACATCTACTTAATTCATTTTATTTATCAGTTAATATTTTTGAAACCGATTATGTCATTTACTATTATTGTTAAGTTTACAAACAAAAGAAAAGTGGTGCCAAACGTCTCTATTAAATTAAACATTGAAAGGAAGATAGCAGGGCAAGGCCTACAAACTTACCAGAAAACTGTAGGACTCAAAGTTCACAACTAAAACACATAATTATATAATTTTCAGGGTACATCAGTTCCCATCTTCAGCAGAAGAGTAAAACACAGCATGTCTAGAGGTTGATTATGGTCACTTAGTTGGTTTTTATTAACGTTATTTAAATTATAGATAAGTGAAATTGTTAGTTTACCTTAAATAACAATTCATAGAACACCAAAATATATTAAAGCTATTATTATTTAAACTAAAAATACTTAAACAAAAAATATACTCATGTAAATGTTGGTTGTTTTTTATATAATTTGCAGAAATTGTTTTATTTCAGTGAATTTGATTGGACATAGTACTATGCTTTCTCATTGGATGGCACAACATCAGCTTAAAAGTATCTAGATGAGATTTTATTATTCCAGCTATGAGTGTTCCATTTTGAAACACCCAATACATCTCCCAACATAGATTGACAAGAGCATAATGAGAGTGTGTTATTGTTCCAGTGCGTGGGTGTGCAAGTTTGAAAAGCCCAACACATCTCCCAACATAGATTGACAAGAGCATAATGAGAGTGTGTTATTGTTCCAGGCATGGGTGTGCAAGTTTGAAAAGCCCAACACATCTCCCAACAGTCTAAAGCCCAGCACGACAGTACTTAGCCCCTATCTCAAGTTTGGCTGCCTCTCCGCCCGCACCTTCTACCACCAGCTCAAAAAGGTCAGATGGGATCTCCTTGCCGACACTTGACTGACAGGCACAATTAGATGAGCGCTCTCATGCTTGACTCACTGGTACTCGATAGGCCAAGGTTTTGTCCCTCTAACAAGTTATCTTTTTGATTTGTCACCGCATTCGCTACTCGTTCGGGTTATTTGCATGTGTACTAATTATTCTAATGTGTTAGGGATGAAGAAGGTTGGATTTAGAGGACGTATACCTGCATTTATGTGGAGAAAGAAAAAGCATTAAAAAACCACTTAGTACACACTAACAGGGTTCGAACCCTGATCTCCCAATCATTGGCAGTCCAATCTTTTGCAAAAGTGACGCCTTAAGGGGTGTTTAGACCATGCCTCTTTTATGCAACATGTTGAACGCAACTAGGCGCACAGGAGATGCACATAGAGGCATGCACCTGCGTATGCCTCAGAAGTAGTTGCGCGCCTAGCCGCAAAGAGGCGCAATTGCTCCCCATAATATTTGGGGGCACGTTACAACACTCTTGCCTCACATTCTATTGAACGTGTTGGAAGGTGGTGTTGCTGGTTTTGACGTGAATACGTCTTTAAATTTGCTACCATATGGGGGCAATCCAAAAAACCTAATGATAACAAAATCGGGGGATACAGTTTTGTGTTGTAGTTTCGAATCTTTCCTCTACATCCAAAATTAAATTATACCACTGGATGGCTAAAAGATCAAAGAATTCATTACAATAAGCGAGAACAGTGATGCATCACGCGCGGTGGAGGGGGAAGCGCCGCCATTTTGAGGTTATTTTGCTGCATATCGAGATTTGCAATTAGTATAACTTTTGACTCGGAGAAGTTACGATGTTCGTTTAAGTTTTAATCGTCAGCTGTCATCAAAAACTATCGATTGTATATAAAACATTAGTTTAAAGTAGTGACAGTGAGTATAATAAGGTGTTAGAATAAAAAAATATTATAAAACATACAGTTTGGCGTTGTAGTTTAAAAAATATAACCTGTTACATAAACGTATTCACGTACAACACACGGCCGTGTCCATGAAACAGCCACACTTCATTTTTTATAGTTGCTGTGTAGTTGTTGTTTTTTAGTGATTGAATGGTTTGCCGAAAAAACAATTGAATTTATCATTGATTATCAGAGACATCCATTGTTGTGGTGGTCATCACACACACCTCTGATAATATTCCTGCACTTAACGAACGTGGTTCTAGAAACTGACTCATCCAGAACTCACGACGCTTTCCGTTTCTTTTCACGCCGTAAAATGACGATAGCTGCAGCGACTTCAGCAGCAGGTACTTCTCACGATGACTTCTCTAAGCACACTGACGCATGAAAAGAGAGGCAAAAGTGAAAACAAGTCAGGTTGCATTAGGCAAGACAGAAGAGGCATGCCTCTGCGCACATAATGTCGCATGAAATAAGGCATAAGTCTTAATGCACCTTAAGACCATTCGAACACCGGAGCAGGTCGTGTTAAAGTTACTTAATAAAATTATCAATTTCATGAATTATTTTTACATTTAAATTATTCTGATTAAAATCATGATGTAATTTTTAAAAAATTAGACCAATTTGGAAAATTTAACATCTTAGGCTTATCATGTTTTCTAGGATTTGGATTCAGATTCAAAGATTCAAGATTTGTAGGTGGATTTGACGCAATTATATATTTTACTTATAATTTCAGTGTTAGTAAACACGTAGAAAACTGGGAAAATACAGGATATTGACAAATAAAACTAGTAAAAATACTGGAATATATGTTAATTTGGTACACTTAAGTGGAAGCTTTAAATAAATTTTTATAGAAGAAAAGTGAACTAAAGATTTTTTTTTTAGATCCATTACAGCTTACAACCTGTGACCTGGGTCATTATTTTATTCAAGCTATATCTTTTCCACTACCGGCTTGCCTTATAATCTAACTTAAAATTAGGACAGGCACAACATCCAGTCCTCAGATGTTAATTCATCACTATGAAAGGATAAACCCACATTTCACCAATGATAAATATTTGGCCATGCTGAGAATTGAATCTGGGGCACTTAGCTCAGTAGACAAACACTCTACCAACAGAGCTAAGGTGTCGGACCAACTAAAGAATTAAGGGTACTTATTCTTACACATGTCTTATCCTCCTTTTTGAAACATTGGGTTGCAAAACGACTCCATATATTTCTCCATCAAGCTAAAATCATTCTGCCATTATCACCAATTATTATTATTATTATTATTATTATTACTATTAGCACCGCGTCTTACTACCGGTTCGGGCTATAAGCACTTACGCTAATGTGTAATCGTATGGTGATTGTGAGATGAAATGGAGGACCTACAGTTTAACGTGGGATCCGAACCACGGTGGAGGCCTGGCATTCCACACATTCACAAGTTGTGATTAATACACATCTTGTCACTAATTAATTACATAACTTCACCCTAGCCACTTTATTGAAAAATGAAATTTAAATCTAAGTTTTTAGGAAAAATGGAAATTTGATCTGGAAAAAAATGGAAAAAAAAGAGAATTTTACAGTTAAAAACTAGTGGCAGCCCTGAATAACCTTAGATGTGCTATCTCCTGCAAAAAATGATGCCGAGATGTTACAAGATTGTTGGTATGTTCTCAGACAATTGGTAATGCCTCTCACTCGAAGCCGCCTGTGTCTCTGATTGGCCAGCTGATGTGGCGAGAGTTCTACTATGTCGTCGCCGCCGGGACCCCTAATTTTGACAAGATGGCGGGTAACCCTGTTTGCTGTCAGGTACCATGGGACACCAACCCAAAATATCTGGAGGCCTGGACAAAGGTAATCTATTGTGTTTAAAGGTCACCGTCATTTTGTTAAATAATAAATATAGACTCAAAGGGTTATGGTACATTTGGCTATATATGGAAGAAGGCACAGGAAAGATGGATAGAAACGTATAAAAGGGAACTAACACACTTTGTTTAAGGTATAAAAGTGTTTGTTTAATGAGAAGGTACAGTGACTAAATTATTTTATAATAATATAAATGGATAAAAATTAAGAAAAAGGAATAATAAACTAATAAGTGTAAATTTAATGAAGAAAGCCCACCAGGGAAAGAGGAAAAATGTGGGAAGTACCCAAAGTACAAAGGTCACTTTTTCCTTTCTTCTGTCTTCTTTAGTAGAAGTTGTCACCAGCCTATGTCCTGAGTAACTTTTTAATTGAAAGGCATATATTTTCCACTACCTGCTTGCTAGGCCTGTCGTAGCTTCATATGCCCTATAATCTAACTTAAGACTAGGACAGGCACGACATCCAGTCCTTGGCCATTAATTTATCAATCTGAAATTGTAAACTCACATTTCACCAATGATAACATTTTCAGCCATGCCAGGAATCAAACCCAGGACCCATAACTCAATAGACAAACACATTACCGATTGAGCTAAGGTGTTAGATACAAATTATTTCCGACTGCTTTAAATATATTTTGATAATGAGTTATGTTATAGTTCAAATATTACACTTGTGATTTCAAATGTTAAGAAAATCACGTTTTCTGGGAAGTGATGATGCACTTTTTGTATTGAGATACATACACATCCAAGTATAATAGGAGCTCAATAAGGTGGATGGATGTGTTTCAGGGCCAAACGGGGTACCCCTTCATTGACTCAATCATGACACAGCTGAGACAGGAGGGATGGATTCACCACCTTGCCCGTCACGCTGTGGCCTGTTTCCTGACTCGAGGGGACCTGTGGATCTCCTGGGAAGAAGGTCAGAAGGTGAGACACAGATGGGCTCCGTTCAACACAAGAAACAACTAGGACTCCATCCAGCATAGGACACAACTAGACCCTAGAAAATGGTTCATTTTACTTTTTCATTACTTCATCATATCATGTAAACTTAATTCCATTGTTCCTGTAGCTACTGGGACCAGATTATAACATAACTGTGAGTTTGTTCATTTGCCTCTTTTAAATATAATTTCACTATTCATTACTAGAGATAGATTTGTGGTAGATAAAATTAATTGATTTTGTTAAATAAAAAGTTGTATTTTAAGTATTAAAACACAATAAATGAAATGCTATTTTTACTTAATAATTGTAAAAAAAAAAACTATGGTAAATTATCATTCTTACTTTTAAAATATTTGACTTTGGTCACAAATGCAATTGGCACTTTTTTTTTCTGGCTATTTTAGGCAAAAAAAAAAAGAAAAAGAAAAAGCAAAGCACGATGCCTTCTGCTGTTTAGTAAAAAATAAATATTATTCTAATACTTTTAACTCTTATTAAAATCAACATAAATGGTCATAATTCGCATACAAAAGGTCAAGTAAGACAACTTCCTCAAAAGATCCAAATTTATTTTATTTTGCTTGTGTAAAATACATTTAAAAAAGCTACAATGAACTTTAAAAATATTTTGATATTAGGTTTTCTAGTAAAAGTATGTAAAAACATGTCTCACGATATTTCAAGGTCTTTTTCTTTTTGACAACAGCTACAGTTTTTTTTATAGAAGCACCCTTATCTGACAACTAGAAAAGCTATTAGATTTACGTTCACATATTAATACATCAAGTCACATGAACTTTACCTGTCACTTTTGATAAATAATATCAATACCTATAAAATACAATAATATAGTAATATGTTATCATAGTTGGCCACAAAAATATGTTTTTTTTATTCAATGGTGATGGTAGATGATGTAAATAATATCCAGGGCTATCCAATTGTCGGGTCACATCCGGCCCGCCATGCTCCGTAGATTGGCCCACTGGTAGAAAGTCCAACTACTGTATCACTGGAGATGTGTTATATAGTTCAGACGGTATGTAGAGGTGCCTGAACTTGAAAAGCCAGAGATCTTCAGTCTCTTATCAGTGGTAGAAGCTGCAAGCCGAGTGTTACTCTGTCTTTGGCGCCACCAACACCATGTGTTTACAAGGAAGTGCGAGCTTACCCTCCAGTGGTGTGTATCCCCCACTCTAGACCTGGCATTTCTCCCTCCAAGCGCCACCACATAACAGCTGAGCTATATAACATGGCCTTGAACAATGCTGGTGGCTGAGAGTAACTCGCATCTCTTTTATCCTCTACCCAACAGCAACCGATGTCTCGCCAGTTGATATTTGCCTGGATTATTGATCGTGCATTATTTATAGTAATAGTGGAGTATTTTGCTTGTAATCTGTTTTATTGTATTTTTCCCATTAATGTTTTATATTTTAATAATGTTTATTTATGTTTAAATGATTTTGACATGAGATAATTTGTCATATTTACTAGGCTTAGTACTATTCTAACTTTTAAACTTTTTTTAAATTTTTCTGAAATATATCAATAATATATATAAAATTACATTTCACTCCCTCTCCCCCCTTCCATCCCCCCCATTTTAAACTACAAAAGTATAATCTAATAGCATTTCAAATTACTGTCAGATTGAATTAAATGTCTGGCCCGCCTAATATAATGATTTTTTGTAGTGGCCCGCTTTCATAACTAATTGAATAGCCCTGATGTAGCATCATAAGTAAACTATTTGTATCATTACAAACCACACAGTGTTTCTACTTTAAGGTATATTTGTAACACACAATTCTCATTTTTAGCACATTATGTAACAGGTATTTGAGGAACTATTACTAGACGCAGACTGGGCGCTTAATGCCGGCAACTGGATGTGGTTGTCAGCGTCTGCATTCTTCCATCAGTTCTTCAGGGTGTACAGCCCTGTGGCGTTCGGCAAGAAGACTGACAAGTTCGGAGACTATATCAAGTGAGTCTGATGTTTGTTGTTTGGTTTTTTAACTATCAGACGCTTCTGTTGTGACCCAGCAACTGCCTGTTGAGGACTTCACTTTAGATACAATCACAGGGAACTATGGCTTGCCAGGTGACTAAGTAGTGTTGTGCGAATACTAGAAAATTCGAGTTCAAGTCGAGTTTTAGTAGCTGCTCGAACTAGATCAGAGATTATTTTACAAAACTAAAATAAAATTGAGTACTTGGAATTTCTAGTTTGTCTAATTTTATTCAATATTTAGATATGTCATAGCAAATAGAGTTGCTCAATATTTCCTTCTGTATAGTTTAAAAAAAATTGTATGGATATATTAAATTTATCTTTTATATTTGGAAGACAGTACTGTAAAGGTGGATAGAAAATGTATTAAGGGTGGGCGAAGCTTCGAAACAAACATCAGCTTCAACTTCATTTTGAATCAAATTCTGGCTTCTAAGCTTCGCCAATAAAAAACATAGTCCGCTAAAATACTAAATTTTTGTTCAATTATAACCATTTTGAGCTGTTTTGTACAAGACATATTAATATTTATATGGAATAAATCTGAAGAAATTGAATTATGTATTGTGATATTAACTTGATTTGTCAGAGTAACATGAAATATTACAAATATTTGTACAATAAAACATTTTCCAACTAATTTTAGTGCATAAAGTAATATGAATAACTACAATAAAATATTTTTTCAATCATAAAACAAATAAAAGAAAATATTTGAACTTGATTCAGTTTTAAGAATATTTCATATATTCGATTCGAATTTGCTTCGAGTTGTTGAAAAAAATGGACTTTACACACCCCTAGAATGAAAACAATATGGCCTTTAAAATGAAAAGAAAAACACAATTCATGCTCTATATATTGCTGTGGTAGTGATTGATTTTCTTCAAGAAGCAGCCATTATTTCTTTGTCCAATGGCAGTGATGTAAAGTGTGAACTGTGTTAGCTTTTTTATTGTAAAAGCTATATTGTCTTTGTTTCTATCCATCTTTCATGTCTTCTTCGAAATATAAAATAAGTTTTCCTTATAGAGTTGTATTAAATTTATTTAAAAATTTTAATCTGTGTGATTATAAATATTTTACTCATTTTCCCAGCAGCCACAGTAAATAGATGTGTGACAGTCATACCAACTCGGCTTTTATCATAAATGATACAAAGGCATTAATGATTCAGAATAAGTTAACCACAAATTAGTATTTCAACATATAAACTAAATTAATAAATGTAATATTCACATTTTATATGTCATGTTGGTAGGATACATAGCTACCTGACGCCAGAACACAATACATTATAATCCTGGGTTCACTAATATTAAACACACAGTTGGCGGTTTGCACCTGGTCACTCGACTTAGGAGAGTCGTGCCGACAAGAGGTACTCTCCTGCCTCGGGCCATAAGTTGGAGGAGACGACCTGTTGATGGTCGTGCGGGAAGGAAGGCAGTTTGTTGTTGTTACAATGTGGCAATAATAAACAACCCTGAAAGCACTAAAGTATCATTTGTGTCTTTCCTTGATAATCTCTGCATATGATCAGTGCGGAAGCACAAAGACAGGCTGAGGGGGGTTCGTCGAACCAGGTGTTGCAGCTGGGACCCTGCACTCCAGGGGTTGGATACACTTAAAGAGATACAATGAAGAGTAAGAAATATTCTGTGCCTTCTTCTATGTATAATTTGGTGTAGCTCAAAGACTGAAAAGAGATTTTCTTGAAATATTTGTCCTTTGTGTTATTTTTCATGTCATATTCTTTATGAATTCCTCTACCTCCTTTTTGTAATTTTTTGTTTCCTCTTTTAGGCAGTTTTTTGTGAGTTTCACACTCCTTCTAGATGAGTTCTGATAGAATGAAACCTAGGTTGGGGGATTGCGCGGTAACAATCAATTTTATTAGAGTCCGCCATTAACTCTTTGTCTAGTAATGTTAAGTGTGAATTGTGTTCTTATTTTTAATTGCAAAAACCATATTGTATTCATTCCCTGTTATGTGTTAATATGCATCTTTCTTGTACCTACTTCCAAACTTACCTCAAAAAGTGGTTGTTCCTTAAAGAGATGAATAATAAATAGTAATTTGTCAATGACACTTAGTCTGACTGGACTTGGGTCCAAAATCAAAATTCATGATGAACAGGGAGAAACTCACCATCATACAGTCGACGTTTTAGTTTTTTTTACTCACAAATTAATAATCAAGCATCAAAAAAAAATTACCCTCATTTTTAAACCTGAGTTTCTTAGAGCTCAGCTATATTCCTTGTCAACAGGAAATACTTGCCCGTACTTAGGAAGATGCCACCAGAGTATATCTACGAGCCGTGGGAGGCCCCTCTGTCCGTCCAGCAAAAGGCAGGATGCGTCGTTGGTACAGATTATCCTCGCAGGATAGTTTTACACGAAGATGTTTACAAGAAGAATATTGCCAGGATGTCGCAGGCCTACAAGGATAACAAGACAGGTCAGGATACATCAATATCACACAATAAACAGATAACTGTATACACTTATCATGTTTGGCTTAGTGCCTGCTACGGTCCATTTTTTCCATTTATTTTGGGAAGAATCTTAACATTTAGTTATTATTTTATTAAATTCCATAACATTTATATTTCCTCCTATATTCATATTTTTTCCCTAGATTTGGATCCGTAAAAATAGTGGATTTGACCCAACTCTAGGATTTACTAATTCGAATTTAGTAAAAAATGAACATAGGAGAAAATATAAAACTAATGTTCCAATTTTTTTTTTTGTCTTTATTATTCAAAACTTGAAAAAAATATTTCTAACAATGCATGCTTGGTGTCCCAGCAGGTACTACCGACTCATCACTGCTATCTCTTTTGTAGCAAGCTGGTGGAGAGGGAGGGGTATCTGGTAGCTCAAATACTATTAAGTAAACTGTGTGTGTGTGTGCGCGCGCGCATGGGTGTGGAAAGATAGGGGTATCTTTATATGGTTAACTACAAGGTCAACGTCTTGTGAGAAAACAATTATCTGGACAATGATTGAAGTTTATTTTTAGTTTGAAATTGTTTCTGCACCCCCAATTGCATCAGCCAACACAAAAAGATAATTATCTTTAGCTGACAATCGGTACAAAATATTAATAAATAAATATTATTAGGACTATTCTGGGCAGCATGACCCATGTAAATGTTGCGCCCGTATATTTTCAATGTTTATCAGTTTTCCTGATCTGATTTACCAGCTAGTTCACAGTTGAAATAGCATTATAAATAAACTTGCACAAGGTGGGTCATTCCCGCCCAACCGACGAGAATTGATAAATTCCCGAACTTTTCCCGAGGGTTAGGGATCCCGGCCACCATTAGTTATAATTATAACAATTCCATATAACAAGGTAAACAAAAGATACGAGTAAGTTGAAGTTAAGTGAAAGAGGTACTTTCTAATATAGTAGAGTACATATAAATGAAATTGCATCTAAGTGCAAATAAAAAAATCATCACAATAATCCATATACTGGGGAAAGGCTGGCAGGGCGTTGTTTTACAACTAATTGTCAAGAAGCTTGGAACAAAACCATCATAATAACCTGAACATTCAAAACACACACAAAAAAACAAACCACCTCAATAACATATAAACTAAGGGAAGGAGCCGTTACATACATGCACGGCGTCTTCAATCGATATATAAAAACATGAAAACTAAAAATACAATAAATGACTAACGCTAGGGTCGCACTAGCCAAGCGAGCCTTTCGCTAAATTAATACAAAATTTAAACATACATCCTAAGGGGACAACCTATTGGCCTTTTTGACGCATAACCATTGCAACAGAGGCCCAACTCTGTTCTATAAATACCTTTCCATGAAACGCTATAATAAAAGGTGATAGCAGGCTTCAAACAACGTGAAGTCGCCTTACTTCTTAACTAATCCTAGTTATATCCACCCACATCGAGTTAAATAGATTAAGATATATATATATATATATATATATATATTAATACCAGAAAGGACTTTCAGTCCGCGAATAACAGAATTACTAAAAATAAATAAAGTTAATCAGTTTGTTTCTTTATTAGCTATCCTAAACCCTGGACAAGAAACAACCATAATCCTCATTTAATAATAAGGCAACAAATAGTCACCCACAAACACTATCCTCATTTGAAACATACCAATTCACAGCCATCATAATCTCAAATAACTTTCTGGTAAACTATCCATTAAACAAGGAATAGAAATAGTGGCCTAGGGCTCATGCAAAACAAATGAAGTGTTCTGTATGTATATAAACCTCTTGAGTACAATGAGTGTTACATTTTTATAGACTGAATAGAATTCTGACAATATTTTAAAACCAAAATGTGAAATTTGCTTTCATGACAAGTACGTCCTCCTTCAAAGTGATTTGCCTTCCGAGAGTGATGTCACCAGGTACCGGGTATTTTATAACTTTTCTTACGGAGGAAGGGGGGTATTGTGTTACTATGACACAGTTCAACCCATCAATGTTATTTATTATTCTTGGAGATAGCTACACATGCGCAAACCTCCCCTGAATTGCACTTTACTTGGGGGCTAAAGAGAAGAAATACCTCTCGCTCGCTCTCTCTTTTTCACGTTTTTTTTATGTTGATGCCAGGTGTTCCACCGAAGCCTATTCGACATGATGTTTGTCACGTTTAAGGGTGGTGATGGCGTGTAGGGCGTTGTACCGTTCCACACTGTACATTTCTAAAGTGTCATTTTTGTGATTTCCCTTTCCAGACCTCAGTATTTTGACTCATTTCCTGTTCTATTCCTGTCCATTCCCGTCTAGTAATAATAACCAAGGAAATATTTATTATAAATTTCATAAATAAAATTAATACATATATTTATGGAATAGTACATCATGCTGGCTAAGACCAAACTTAAGTTTGATAAAACGGATATTATTCAGGATGTTGCTAAATGAACAAGATGTCCCTAGTTTTTATTTGTCCAGTTTCTACCCTAAAATACACAAGAAAGGAAGAAGATGTCACCTTTTGTATTAAATTCTTCCCGCATTTTTTCCTCTTTCTATAGGCTACGCATTTTTCACTCACTTTTCATATAAGCAATGATATGTGGGTGTCAAATTACTTATAATGTGAGTTCATCCCCAAAGTTTGATGTCAGGCAAAGGCTCATGAATATGTCCAAGTAATAGGACATCACTATCACATACTTAATTTTACTTTTCATCTATTACTGTTTCCAGTCCGTGGCCTGGATCAGTTTTTTATTCAAGCCATATATTTTCCACCACCGGCTTGCTAGGCTGTCCAAGCTTCATATGCCTTATAATCTAACTTAAGACTAGGACAGACACAACATCCAGTCCCTGACCGTTAATTCATCACCGTGAAAGGGTAAACCCACATTTCACCGATGATACATTTTTTGGCCATGCTGGGAATCGAACCCGGGATCCTTAGTTCAGTGGACTGATTGATACGCTATTGACTGAGCAAAAGTGTCAAATTATCACATACTTACTGCTGATATCTAAGTTGCAAGGGTGGAATAAACAATAAAACACATGTTTACTCATAATTGCTTGTATGTTTGTTGTTCTGTGCAGACTCGGGAGTAGCCATCAAGAGACCAGCTGATAAGACGGCATCAAGGACAAAGACAAAGAAATGACACTTTTTGTTTGCTCCAAGCTTGGAAATACACTCATATTTTCAGGGAATAACTTATTGCTTAGTGATATTTTTCTCTCACAATTTTCCAAAAGTCTTCTACTCGCCAACTTTCTTCAACCAATTGAAGACACTCTCTCGATACTTTCTCAGCTATAGTCTGATTCAGATAGGGAGTCACTTCTTTTGATAGTTACAAGATTTACTAAACCTTGCAAGCCTACTAAAAAAAACACTTTGGGGGTCAAATGACCTAAGACAGCACTCTTGCAATAGATGGACAGCTTATGTGGCATTCAGGGTTTGAATCTCATTCGAGTGTATTAAAGATGGTTTTCCCTAAATTATTTTTCACTCAATCCACGCCACTATGGATACACTTCCTTTAAATTCAACCTTCCTCATCCATAATACATTATTGTAATTAGTTAATATGTGTAAAACCCGAACAGGTAGTATAGTAAGACACGTCAAGAAAAAACTTTGAAAAACAGTTTACTCCTTGAACCTAGAAGCTACCTGTGGACTCAAAGCTCAACTGTGTTTTTCTTAGCGTTTTATTCAAATACTTACAATCTAGTATTATTCACGTAAGTGTGATGGCTATCCCTCCTAATTTAAACCATGACTTAGCCTAGTTCTCTATTACAAATAAAATTTACTAAAACAGTTTTATTATATCTATTAGTATTTATAATGATTTTTGTATGTTAACTTTTGACCACACTAAAGACGCCATGCGGCGTTAAAATATTGGAAGTGTTTGTAAATGTTTGTTAGTGTTTTTTTACTTTTATTTTTGAATAATTTTATACAAATATACTATTTTTATTTAACACATTATACATGCTCAAGGAATTTTATTTCAATATTTCCACACCCTCTTTGTTAATTTCATGAGTATGTTTTTTATGTTAATCGTTTCTATTTATATGTTCATCTCTGTGTCCTTTCATTATTTACCAAATTCCTTTGCTACCGTTTTTGTTTCCTCTTTTACCCGCCTCTGTGGCATAGTTGGCTAACACGCTAGTCGTGTTAAGCTCGACCGTCGAGGACGGTGAGATCGAGGTTCGAATCTCGCTCGGGTGAACTGGGGGTGGTTTTCCCTAAATGGTTTTCCACTCTCCCTCCAAGCAAATGCGGGTTCACTTCCTCTAAATTCATCCCTCCCAATTCCTAATCCATTAGCGTAATTAGTACTTAAGCTTATAACCCAAACGGGTAGTAAGACGCGGTGCTAAATATTATGTTTCCTCTTTTAGGAAGTAGTGTTCCACACTCCCTACTGACGAGTTTTCGAAAGAGTGAAACTTAGTCTTCAAGAGGCAGCTGTTATCTTTTGTGCAGTAGCGACAATGTTAAGTGTGAATTGTGTTCCTCTTTTGGTTGTACTAGCAATGTTGTTTCTTTCTTTCTAGAGATGGGTCGAATCTGCTTTTTTCTCGTTTACAAATCTTTATTTTATCTACAAACTTTAAATCGTTTAAATGGAAAAAATAACACCTGGCATGGGACAATTCCTGTGTCCTGGTGTCATTTTTTCAATTTAAAGACTCTGATATATTTAGATATGGCTATAACTGCAACTAGCGAATATATTAGCTTGGTTATTTAATACTACAAACTTTTCACATCTGGAGTGTATGTAGAAAAGAAAAGAAAAAAAAATGCCGCGGCCATGTGCATGAGAATATATGCTATTGAATATGCTTTGGTGTTTGTATCTGCAAGCCGATAGCGCCAAAGCGTATTCGAAATACCAAGAAACAAAGAGTTAGTGCTTAGCTTGCGTTTTCAAAACCAAAGAGATTGGGAACCTTTTGGCACTGAAAGGCTGCATATCATCATCAATTTCCAGCCATTGGCCGGGTCTGTTTGGCCTATAAGCCTCTCAACCGACTCTCCTCTCCTCCACCTATCCCTTGGTATCCTCTCCTCCTTCATTCTCCTCGCATGGCTGTACCACCATAGTCGTGATTTCTCTATATTATCTTGTCACTTCACAAACTACTCATAAGGCTGCTGTCTTAATATACATACAACACATTTTGCCAAAATATGGTAGTGCCCGAATGGTAAATATAAAAGTATACTAATAAGAGCAGCTAATTTTTCAACATTATGCTTTAAAATTTTATTTTTTTATTTTAATCAACTAAAAATGCCGTTTGAAGACATATAATTTACAAATGATGAAGAGAGATATTTGATAAAATATGCAAACAACCACACTAAACATCTCAATTATTATTAATGTGATCACATTTACAATAAATGTAATGTGTGTTTTATTTAATCTCTGGTTATCTTCGCCTAGTAAATAAAGATCACTACCCCGCTTCTGTGGCCGCATGGTCCAAGGCGCTACTCTTGCAGAAGACTGACAGATATTCAGGTTCGAATCTCTGTCGGGTGTACTGAGGGCAGTTTTCTGCTCTCCCTCCATGTAAACTTGAGTACACTTCCTCAAAATTCAACCTTCCTCATCACCAACACATTACAGTAGCCCCATGGCTTCTTTGGTGCTGACTGACAGTTCACAGCTGACTTCTGACAGTCAACATTTAGGTATATACCTAAATTTTGACTGTCAGAAGTGACAACTGCTAAAGACATGTTTTTTGCAGATCATATGGTTTGGCGTAGGGATACATAATTTGGTCTGGTAGCTTTTCAAAGCTGTCAGCTGTGAGCTGTCAGTCAGCACCACAGAAGCTAAAACTGAGGTATAGCTTGATTAGTACATAAGCGTTACTCGAATGAGTAGTAAGATGTGCTTAGAAAACAAAAGAGGGTAATTAATTTTGAAAGAGAAATTAAATAAATGGTGGAAAAAAAACCTATCATAAAAATTACTTTTGACTTTTAAAGGCTTGACATGCATTGGTGGGCATGCTGTCAGGTTTGTCTGGTTTGCTTGTGACATCAAGGGTTGAATTTCAGCCAAGTGTACAGGGAGATGTTTTTATCCAAATTGAGATGTGGTGCCCATTCTGGGTCTACCCCTGTCTGTTGGCAATATCGGTCGATTTACTTTGGGTCAGATGAAAAGAGGAAAGATAAGCTTATTTGTAATATGCTCTCCCAAGCTCTTTGGGTATGGAATATGTACAGAGTTGGGTTGAATCCAAATCTTGAATCTTAATCTTGGAATAATTATGAACATAAGAGCAAATATGAATATAGTAGAATAATATAAAATAGAAATGGTAACTAAATGTTAACATTATTTCTTATAAGTTATAATCCATTAATCATAACATTCACACATCAAGTTAAGTGTTAAATTACTGTTCTGGGACCTGGTTGTTAAGTTCATCCTATAATTATAATTGGTTCTGAATAACCAATAAGCAGTATTAGAGCTCTAAAACAAGTCTCACTTGAAAAATCGTAAAAAAAAAATTATAAGAATTTAAGTTTTGAATCAGAAATTTTCTCAAATATCCTTGAGGATTTTAGGGGCAGGGCCCATCCTTAGTATTTATTAGTAAAGATTTGGGACTAACAACTTTAGAACTAAGAAAAAATTATGCCAAAAACGCCTGTAATTAATAAACATTGAAAGGAAAATAGAAGGCCTATTCGCCAGAAAATTGCAGGCTTCAAATTTCACAATTAAAAACACAACAGAGTACTGGTATTATATTACAGTAATTTACAGGAACATAAGACGACCTTCAGCAGAAGAGAATAAAACACTGACTGGACTATGGCCAGAGGTTGATCACAGTTGCTCAGATTCTGCAGTATCCTGTTCTTGAACAGACAGATTTTTTATCTCAATTCTGAGTCTTTGAATTCTAACCTCAATTTTTTAATTCTTGAGTCATCCATGTATTTAACCTCACATTTAAAACATGTTGCCTTAAGACCAATGGTTCTTTAACTTTTGAGTCAATAAACACTTTTAATTATAAGAAAAATTTGCAACACACTTGTGTCCAGAATTCAACAGGCGTAGCAGTCTTCAGTTGTTAGAATCACATTAGCTAACATCACTAAGAACTGTTGTCATGTGGCATCTTTCACCGGTTTTAACTAGTTCACAGAACAAAAGTGTTCTAGGGAACACCAGTTAAAACCGCTGCCTTAGGATTTGGCCAGACTGACAAGCGTGCGAGCGAGCGCGTAAGCGACTAGGTGGCCACACTGACGAGCGAGCGCGTGATTAGCTGATACCTCTCATTTGTTGACGAGGAGGCTCCGAATTTTGGCTGAGTGAATTGAGGGGGTTTTAACAAGTGATTTATTGTTGTGGTTTTCTCCTCCTCTCTCCACGCTAATGGTGATTCTTATTTTTAAAGGCCTACTTTGATAATATTGAAGTATTTTAACATATCAGTTTTATATAAATATATACATGGTTTATGATCTTAGCAATTAAATTAGGCCGTTAATAGCAAGTGTGCCAATAATAAGAATTGAATAGTCAAACGGTGACCTGGTGGTCTAGGGGTAAGGTGTCTGACCTCTTTGCTGAGGGTTNGGGTCCGGGGTTCAATCCTCGGTCCCGGCACAGATTTATCTGATTGCCAAACCCTTCCTTAATGCCAAACCCTTCCTTCACCTCTGAAAAGACGTGTATTAATCACAACTTGTGAATGTGAGGAATGCCAGGCCTCCACCGAGGTTCGGATTCCACGTTAAACTGTAGGTCCTCCATTTCATCTCACAATCACCCTACCATTGTCAATTAGCGTAGGTACGTATAACCTGAACGGGTAGTAAGACGCAGTGCTAATAATAATAATAAGAAGAAGAAGAAATAGTCAAAGCTATTATTTATGCTTTTAGTGAGGATTACTCCATCTAGCTATCATATTCTGAAAATTGAAAAATGACGCCTGGACACGGGAATCGAACCCAGGACCTTTAGCTTAGTACGCCAATGCTCTTACCACTGAGCTATCCAGATATCATCCCGTGTAATCCCTTACAATTATAATATTGTACAAGTGGCAGCATTAAGCCAACTACCGAGTCGACGATGGCTGCGTTATCTGATAGATAGCTCGTGATATTAATATAATCACATACTTGTAGCTGACGATTTCCGCACTCCATCATAGGCTCTGCCTTAAAATATGAGTGAAGAATGACCCTGGGCACGGGACGAATCTGGATAGCTCAGTATTTAGAGCATTGACGTACTAAGCCAAAGGTACCGGGTTTGATTCCCGTGTCCAGGTGTCATTTTTCAATTTCCAGGAAGTGTGCTAAACCTATCGATAGTAATAAAAAATTAATAAAAATGTCAAAATGAGAAGTTTTCCTAGCACTCGATGAACCAACACACAATAATTTTGCCTAGCGCCTGTAAACTAGACTGTACCGGGTCGAGCGTGCGCACTTGAAAAATAGAACCAGTTCTATCTTTCAAGCGTGCGCGCTCAGTCGCTCGCGCGCTCCAGTCTGGCCACCTCTCATTACAACCCATGTGTTCTATTTTATATTTTAGTCGCTCGCGCGCTCAGTCTGGCCGCCCCCTTAAACCATGCAGTCACCGAAGCAGGTATCACTCTCACAACAGACTAGGCTGCCAATAACAAGTAGACAAGAGTTCGAATCTCGATCGGGTGAAGTAAGGGGGGATTATCCTAAAAAAAATCCTCTCCCTTCATGCAAATGTGGGTACCCTTTGTATGAAACCTTAATCTCTAATACATTAGTGTAATTATTCGAGACAGGTTGAAACCACTATTTTATGAATTCGAATCTCCAATTTAATTTGAATTTCATCTGAATCCTTGATTAAATTATGAACACTAGAGTAAATGTATATATTATTATTATTATTAGCACCGCGTCTTACTACCCGTTTGGGTTATATGCACTTACGCTAATATGTAATGGCAGGGTGACTGTGAGATGAAATGGAGGACCTACAGTTTAACGTGGGATCCGAACCACGGTGGAGGCCTGGCATTCCTCACATTCACAAGTTGTGATTAATACACATCTTGTCAGAGGTGAAGGAAGGGATTGGCAATCAGATAAATCCGTGCCGGGACCGAGGATTGAACCCTGGACCTTCAGCACAGAAGTCTGACACCTTACCCCCTAGATCACCAGGTAACCTAATGTATATAATAGAATAATAGTAAATACTAAAGGTTAAATCATTAGTCTTGGGCCTGGTTGTTAAGTTTATACTATTATATTATTGGTTCTGACCCACCAATAAGCAGTATTAAGAGCTGTAAACCAATTTCACTTGCAAAATTAAAAAAAAAGAAAGTTTCGGGTTTGGTTGGAAGAACGGTTTAGAGAACTCAAAACATATTCCTTTGCTGCCAACATAGATAACATTTTACTATATTGATAATGTTATTTTAAAGGTATTGATGTTATATTTCAAAAGCGACATCTGCATATAACATGACTTGATGTATGAATATATTAAAAATTGTTTTAGTAACTTTAGTAACAACCAGATACTGTTCTTTTTACCAAACTCGATGAATAGGATTGTATCCCTAATGGCTAGAAAGATGAGATGTTAAAAATAATATATAAAAATGTTGATAGTAAAAAAAAAAATGTTTTATTTGGGCAAGATCACTAGAACACAAACGTCATCTAGAGTGCATTTAAAATTTGGGAGTATTAAGTTGAAACGGAGGGGGGGAAAAACTAATAATGGCTACAATAGAAAACTACCCAATTCTGAATATTGATTGCCATTTGATTTAGATTCCAAAATTTTCATTTAATGGGATTTGAACACTAAAAATCAAGGTATAGAAAATCATGTTTGCTAGATCGATTCTCAATTATTTCGATGTCAATAATAAGCGAGGGTGTTGAAGGTATAAACAACAATAAAAACCACATACTTTTGAAAATGTGATTATATATTATTTTATTGCACATATATATATATGTATAAATTTAAATATAAAAATAAATTACACAATAAATTATTGTTTGACATATAACTAGGAAAAAACGTTTTATTGATCTTCAAGACCCCACAGCCTTCACACAGTAAAATGTGCAAAACAAACACTTTATAATATAATATATATATTAGTGAATAAAACAAAACGTCACAGTGTGTGATCAGCTTTCATACTTTTAAGTGATTGGATATTTGATATTTGAACTTATCAGTATCATAATCATCCTTCCAAGGACAACGGGTTCCTAACTTGAACCTCAAATAGGCAATTGCTACCACTTTGATTCAAAATATATTTATTTATAGTAAAAAAGATTCAGGTTGTTCCTAAATCTCTGAGTCGGTATAGAAATAAAGCCATCTATCTTGAATAGGGTTCGCTGACTACAATCTCAATCTGCTGCACTGAGTATTTTTCCATTACCATACCAGACAAATGTCGGTGAATATCCTTTGACTCGACCTCTTTCTGATTATGTCAATAATATTAACGTTAGTGTTGGAAATAAGTTTAATCTGTTATTTTACAAATTCTAAATCTAAATTTTAGAAAATGACAAGCTGGACCCAAGAATTGAAAGTGGGACCTTTGGACCACAGCCATCCTAGTTCATCTCTTATACCGAGCCTCCTTTCACTATTTGTCCTGGGTTCGATTCCTGTGTCCAAGTTGTCATTTTTCACATACTTCGGTTATATTCCATTCAGCCATCACGACTGATCTTGTGGACAATCATCATGTATTAGTTTGTGATACACATGAATTAAAATATAGATTTAAATTTTAAATGTGTTGCGACACTAAGATGATCATTTTATCAACAATGCCGAAATATTACTTAATTTGTTTTAAAATGTGTGTGTGACTACTTCTTCTATAAAAGACAGAAGAAAGGAAGATGTCACCTTTGTGCTTTGGATTCTTACCACATTTTCCTAGATGGCTTACTACATTAAATTTACTCTTATTAGTTTATTATTCCTTTTTCTTTATTTTTTTTCAATTTCCATTATTATAAAACTATAAATTGCCTAATCTGTTATTCTACTGCTCTACATATTTTATAGGGTTATGCGAGTATTCAAAAATTTGAGTTTTAGTAGCTGATCAAACTCAATTCAGATTTTTACAAAACTTAAAAAATCTGAGTACCTACTCAGAATTTTCAATCTTTTTATCAAAAATTTCTAGTTTAATTTATTTTAATCAATTTTAAGATATAATTTCATAGCAAATAAGAATTCCTCAATATTTCCTTTTGTCTAGTTTAAAAAAATTGTACAATTATATTTATTTATTTAACCGAATTAGTGTGATTATAAATTTAAAAAAAATATCCTTGTACTTATTTATGGTTTATAAATGGATGTATTGCAGAAAAAAAACTTGAAATATTTCTTGTACAAATATTGCTTTATATTACTCTTACTCTTAGCTAACTATCATGTTTTAATTCAAACTCGACGCGAAGTTAAAAATGCCTAATAGTACACCCCTCATATTGTACACATATTACATGATTATTTTTAATCATATCAAATTAATTTTATTAAAATTATAACATGATTATATTTCTTAACTATTCTTATTCAAAAAAATAGTCAAACTTTCATTACTCTTTGGCAATGTTTTATTGATTTGGCTTTGAATATAAAAAGTGGACTTTCCCCACCCCTATATATTTTATTATTTATAAATATATTATATTTCATCTAAAAAACAAATAATTAACAATATAAAAATTCAACAATCACATTGTTCATAAAGTATACAAATAAGAATTTTGTGATATGAAAGCAGAATCATGCAAAAGGACATTTCATTTTTAACATGTTATTTTTATAAACTATACATAATTATGTACTAAAATGCTAACTATCTTAATTGTGCATTATAAAATGATATTCAAATCTTTGAATTGTCTTGTGCTAGATCAAATTTTATCAACATAAAAACAAATTTTCATAACATATTTAATAACTTTTAAACATTGTGTTAAAATCACAATAAAATACATATATTTGATGTCAAAAGAACTAATAATGATTATGGTAAGTAATTGAATGTTTCAATTGACTAGTAACTAACTTGAAATCAGAATAAGTTTTAAAGCTAGTTGGAAAACTTTGAGGACATTTCTAAATTTGGAGGAAACAATGCACTTCTTTAAAGGAAACCGATTTTAATTTTTTTTAGGGAAGTTTTGTTAAAAATGGACCGCCAGTGCGTCCTACTTCAGCTCCCAGAATTTTATTCTTACCTTTTAATCATCCCATGATTGAATCCTCCTCCTTCCTAAGCTCCTCTTTCCCTCAACCTTTCCTTCTATGACGTTGTGCAGAAGAAAGTTCCTCCTAAGGATATGTTCAATACAGTTTGCTTTGCACCGAAGAATCACATTCAAAATGGATGGATCTCTTCTCACCCACTCTTCTTAGGAGCAAACACAAATTTATAAAATGTAAAAGGGGGCAGGGAGGGGGGGAGGAGGGCAAAGATATATTGAATGGAGAAACATTTGCGTGAGTTGGTAGGCATATTTTTCCTTGACATGCGTCCTTCTTGCCAATTGCCTTGCCCAGTGCCCATTGCCCACCCCTATCACCTCCACTATCCTTGCCCACACTTCCATTAGTCTAAAAAAAAATCGAATATTCTACCTGAAGGGGTGGGGGGCACATGCTCCCTGTTGCCCCCCACCCTTAAATTAAGGCTTGTTCATTAGTAGCCCTGTCTTTCCATCTGATCTTCTCAAGCTTCTCATTTCAAAGTACTCAGGTGTTTCTTTACCATCTCCTTAAGAGTTCAAGTCACTGCTTCATATAGTGATGCTCGAGATGTATCATTTTATCAGTTTCTTCCTCAGTTCCAAACTCAACTTGTTTGTCAGCAATAACCTCTTCTTCAAGGCCGTAGCCAGGGGGAGGTTTTGGGGATTTAAACCCCCCTGAAATTTTATTTTAAAAAAATATACGGCTTTATTTATGGCTCAAACAATATCAAAATTAAGATAAAAGTACAATTTGGGCTGCTTTGTTACCATAAAAAGCATTTCAGGTAACTTCTAGAGGTGTTTAATATTTGGAAATTTTCATATTCTTCGGTAGCTAGGGGGCTATGTTGCCATAAAAACACTTCAAATATCTTCTAGAACTCTTTATCATATTTAAATTTTTTTCTAGCTTCCGGCAATTGGGGGATGTGCCCAACAAACCCCCCCTGAAATTATTGGCTGGCTACGGCCTTGCTCTTCTTGTTGATATATTGATATAGAATATATAAATAAAGTTATTTCAAACATATTTCAAGTATTATAGATAGTTTTAAATAAACTTTCAAAATAGTATAAATAATTATAAATCGAGTATTTAAAAATATAGCCCATCAAACATATAAGGATATAAACTAGAGAAGAAATGGTCACTTCTTTCCTTTATGAAAATTCAAAGAACAAAGATAATATTATGATGGCATAAATATGCAAACTTTCTCATTTGGCCTGTATTAGTTTGTGACAAAATTTTCAAAAATAAGTCCACAGTAAACTATTCTTAATTTGAGGGTAAGAATCTAGAGTTAAGAAAAAAAAAATTGCCCCAAGGTACGAACCAAATTTCCGTCAAACCATTTTGGCTGTAGCACCAAGGTAACTTTCATAAGACCCACTTTTTTGAGCACGGGGACAAAAAAGTAAAAAAAAAATGTTATAGTTCAAATACTTTCTTTATATGAAAAAGTAAATAAACAATGCAGGCATCTTAGGTTGTGTGGCCACATGTAAAGGAAGGAAAATCATATGAATCCTTATGTGGGGGTAACGGGGGGGTTGAAAATCATGAAAAAAGCCTTATGTAATTTAAGGATGGCCCCTAACTAAATGTTGACATTTTTTCATTGAAATAAATTCACTATAGTAGTTATGTGTACACTCAATTAATAAATGTTTGGTTTGTGATCTGGTTATTAAGTTTGTCCTAAAATCATGTAATAGAGTTCTTAAAAATAAATTTTGAAAAACCATTAAAAATATATTTTTTAAATCTTGAACTTTATTGAATAAATCTTTAGGATTTAAAGGTTCCTTTAAAAAAATATCCATAATTCCTCTCCAGTCTGTATCCATCTTTGGAGGAAAAAACCAGGAAATAATCAAAATTGGTTAATATTACCATTAATTGTAAACAGTCCAATTTTTATAAGAAGGGTCTTATCTGATAGAAATGTAGTAAACCCTGATTTTTATAGGAAGTCCACTTTCAAGCACCAACAATGATTGAAAGTCAATAAAAGTTGCCATTCTCAAAATATATATTATATAATTTGTTAATTATAAAGTTCATCTAAACCAGTGTGGTCCAACTGGCAGCCTGCAGGCCAAATGTGGCCCTCACAGTATCAGGAGGAAAATTAATGGGAAACCCTCAGTAGTAGATGTGAAATAGTTTATGAGTAAAATAAAAACATTTATTTAAAAAAAGGTTTTACATTTTATAATGCATTTATTTAATTAATAAAAATATATATTTATAATAGGGGTCTGTGAAGCTACGATAATATCAACATCGATTCAAATTTTATAATATTTGATTTGATAACTCGAATTAAACCAAACTAGTAAGAAATCGATAGAGTTTTAGGCTGCTGCAACATCTCATAATCTAATTAAAATATATTAATACAGTCAACTCTGGTTATAATGAACCTCTACGGACTCAGATATTTTGTTCACTATGTCTGAAGTTCACTGAAACTGATTTTTGTTTTAATCTGAAAGTAGTGGGTTAGTGACAAACATAATAAGAGTTCAAATTCAATCGCTCTTTATTGAAATCTATTAATTAATCTTAAAAAAATCGCTCATATGCTGCTGTTTACTGGATACTGTTTTAGTTAATATTTTTTCCAGATCCTTCTCTAGAGTCTGTGCGTTTTTCCACACTTAATTCTAGAGCTGGGCCGATCAGCTATTTTGCCGATTTGTCCGATGCCGATCATTTGTTGCCGATTAGGCCGATCACCGATGCCGATTATTTTTATTTTCAATTTTAATAATTTTAAAAACCGTTTCCATTTAAAACAAAATGTGCGTATGTGCGAGATTATTACGTCCGATGTTTCATTTTTTGGGCATCTTTAACAAATCGAAATAAAACAACACCAATCTACTAATATTTTATTTAATGATTATTAGATATGTTACTTGTGAGTATTTTTATTTCTAATAACGTGCATAGATTGGAAAAAGACCTAAGGTAAATATATTTATTTTGATATATTTTGTTTGGAATGTTGGATGTGCTGTTTATTTCAAACCTAAGTTGCTAAGAACAAGCTAATTATTCAAAGTTCACATAAGATAGAGCAGAGATAAAATATTATTTTTTTAGGACTTAAAATATACCCACACATTTTGAATAATCGGCATAAATAATCGGAGATTCGAACACCGATCATCGGAATCGCCGGTTATGCGATAATCGGCCGATGATCGGATTAATAATCGGCATCGGCCCAGCCCTA
>CABFWO010000635.1:179479-200832 GCA_902155825.1 Timema genevievae | reverse complement strand
GTCTCTTATACAAAACAAGAGGTGTAAAAAAAACAAACACTGAAATATTGAAAAAAAAAAAAAAAACTAGCTTGGCATAGGCAATTGAAATTTGCAAATAATATTATGTGCTTTAATTTAAAATAAAAAACCCATTTCTTAGATGTCTAATATATAATGCTAAGTTGTTTTGAAAGATTAAACCTAATTTGTTGTAAAATTTTAATTATTTTACCAACCAAAAATACAATTTATATATAAGTAATGAAAATAAACATTTATTAAGTGTTGTTTGTAGGCCTATATTAAGTTTATGGGATAAATAAATATATCTTTGGCCAGCAATGCAAACTGACAAGTCAGAGAAAAAAGGTGTACCACCTTGATCTAAATAGTTATAAAACGTTTCTAGTAATACTTCCTTATGGATTACTCTATTATTTATCTTTACATAATTAATTAAACAGACTTAGAATATAAATATAGTTATAAGCATTGTAATACTTTCTCACCCCCACCCCAAAATTGCGGCAACATGAGTTTCCAATTTCAAATAACGGGCTTCCTATGAAAATCAGACTTTTAAATCATGTGATTTGCAGCTGTTACTTTATTAATACATATAAAGTAACACTTATATAAAGTTAGTAGGATAGGAGTGCGCACAGCTCAAAAACCTTTGACTTAGATCTAACAAATATTGGCTTTGACTTAACTTCCAACAAATATTGACTTTGACTTAGATCTAACAAATATTGGCTTTGACTTAACTTCCAACAAATATTGACTTTGACTTAGATCTAACAAATATGAGAGGATGCCAAAAAAAATGTTGTAAATTAAGTAAGTAGGAAAAAGACCGCAAGGGAGAACAAGAAAGAGATGGGAGGAGCCAATAACAGAAAGTGTGAAAGTGAAAGGAGAAGAATAGAGGAAGATGGAGGCATTTTACTAAAGTGACCCGGCCACAGGCTGGATACTGTTGATGATAATGATGGAAAGAGCTGAAATAATTGAATTGCATACATTAAGTTCAAAATTAGTTTCTCTCGTTTCATTTATTTGATCTATTCAACTTATGCTTTCTGAACCGGCTGATTATATCAGCAAACAAAAATTTATATGAGCAAGTGTGAAAGAGGCTACCAATTTTATCTGTAGAGGTATTTTCACATACCTTCCAGGGCTCTTTTTACACGCCACAATCGGCATGGGACCGACGGCTTTACTTCCCCTTCGAAGGATGTTGTGCTATGAATTTTTAACGCTCAAGAAAAATTTGTGGATCCCAGCTGGGTTTGAACCCACAAACATCGGGTCCAGAGGTGAGCACTTAAGCCCCAAGACCTCTGAACTGAAAATTGAACTTTGCACGCCCCTAAAGTAAAATCTTATCAATGTTGACAACAACAAAAAAATATATATATTTTTTATAAACGGCTCTTTTTTTTATGAAAATTGGACTGTATTAATAAACTATAAGGTATTTAAATATAAAGTGATGAGAAGGTATCACAGTCAGATAAGGAGTGAAATGTTTGTTGATGAACGTTACGACATGATGGCTTGATGAGTGTTGCTCTGGACCGAAGCGTTGGTGTTCGAGACCTGTTGAACCACATCTTGCTCTTCATTTATCTCTTTGTAGCAAGACTCGCCCTCTGGACAACAGAACAACATTCATGGGACACGAGTGGGCACTTTTAAGCTGCGGGTTTCACCCAATAGCAACTACCCGGCTACGGTTTTGTTCATCACTATCTGTACTAGTTACGCTAATGTGTTAACAATAAAGAAGAGTGAATTTAGAGTAAGTGTACCTACATTTATGTAGAGGTTGAGTGGAAAACCATTCAGGGAAAACCACCCTCAATAGAGCCGACTGGGATTCGAACCCCGATATCCTCGTCATCAGTAATCCAGTATATTGCTTGAGTGACGCTTTAGACCATGTGGCCATCGAAGCAGGTCCCAACAAGAAAAGTATCCTTGAAGTTTAAGTAAGTGTTAATTCAGGAGTACTTTGTATCCATAGTTACATTTGCAGCATAGACACAGACATGGGATGCAAGAAAGATGAAAGTGGAGGCCGCTGTCACCAGGAGAAACAGGATTAGGATTTAAGTTTTTGAGGAGCAGGTTAGCTGCTACCCAGAGAAGCAGGCATTGAATGAAGTTTTTGAGGAATAGGTTAGCTGCTACCCAGAGAAGTAGGCATTGAATGAAGTTTTTGAGGAATAGGTTAGCTGCTACCCAGAGAAGCAATTATCGAATTCGGAAGATTTGAGGGGCAAGTTAGTTGTTACCCTAAGAAGCAGGTATTGAATGAAGTTTTTGAGGAGTAAGCTAGCTCTTACCCAGAGAAGCAGGTATCGAATTCGGAAATTTTTAAGAGGCTCGTTTGCTGCTACCCAGAGAAGCAGGTATAGAATTCGAAAGTTTTTGAGGAACAAGTTGGCTGTTACCTAGAGAAGAAGGTATCGAATTCGTAAGTTTTTGAGGGGCAAGTTTGCTGCTACCCACAGAAGTAAGTATTGAATTCGGAAGTTTTTGAGGGGCAAGTTAGCTGTTTCCCAAATAAGCAGGTAGTGAATGAAGTGTTTGAGGAGCAGGTTAGCTGCTACCCAGAGAAGCAGGTATCGAATTCTAATGGTGTGCGAAGCTTTGAAAAGTCGAAGTCGAAGGTCAAATCTCCTTCAGTTTCAACTTCGACATTGACAATAACCTTCGCATATTCGAAAAATTTTGAAGGAAGAATAAAACTTCGATAAATCATCAACCGTTACTAAACAGAGTTTTATCTTACTATAAATATTATATTTTTCAATATTTGATAATTTTAAAACTGCTACTAAACAGAATTTTAACACTGACTAGTAATTTAACTAATACAACGTAAGCATGGATCAAAAAGTGGTAAGTAAATGTTAATATATTATATTCACTATCGCCAACATAATTTTGTAAAAAATAAAAATACCTATAAAGAAATAACACCATGGTAACTGGTATGAAGCAGAAAAAGTGCTTTAGTTGTTATATCATCTCAGCTCGCGTCTAATGTTTGATCCTTAATATTCTATCTTTTAGTATCTGTGACAAATTTACAAGTGCATTTTGACACAGAAGTTTTTCATAGCCTCTTCGCATTTTCTTTATTATTCAAAATGGCTGATATGGAAAGTAGGAAACGAAAACGGAATTTAATTTATAATTATTATCAGAGAAATGCAGATAAAATACATGAATATGTAAATTTTGCAAAATAATATTATGAAACTCCATGATGTAGGCCTAAGTAAAAATTAAAACTTAATTGATAAGTTACTAAGCTTATCAGTAAGCATGTGTGCATTAATTATTAATATAGTCCTTAGTTAACAAATAAGGAAATTTTTCTGGCTCTTGTTACTGACAAGATCTAGAAAAATAATTAATAATAATAATAATAATAATAATATTTAGCACCGCGTCTTACTACCCGTTCGGGTTATACGCTTAAGTACTAATTACACTAATGGATTAGGAATAGGATGGGTTGAATTTAGAGGAAGTGAACCCGCATTTGCGTGGAGGGAGAGTGGAAAACCATTTAGGAAAAACCACCCCCAGTTCACCCGACCGAGATTCGAACCTCGATCTCCCCGTCCTCGGCGGTCGAGCTTAACACGACAAGCGCGTAGAAAAATAATTAAATTAAAAGTAGTGTTAAGTGATAACAACAAAAATCCTAGGTAACTTTGACTTTTCTTCGCAAGTTTCAAGATTCACTTTGCATTTAAAAAGTGGCCTTTGCACACCCCTATCGAATTCTGAAGTTTTTGAGGGGAAAGTTTGCTGCTACCCAGAGAAGCAAGTATCAAATTCGGAAGTTTTTAAAGGGCAAGTTAGCTGTTACCCAGAGAAGCAGGTATTGAATGAAGTTTTTGAGGAGCAAGCTAGCTCTTACCCAGAGAAGCAGGTATTGAATGAAGTTTTTGAGGAGCAGATTAGCTGCTACCTAGAGAAGCAGGTAATGACTGAAGTTTTTGAGGGACAAGTTTGCTGTCACCTGTAGAAACAGGATTAGGAATGAAGTTGTCTACGCAAGGGTTGGGGTAAAGGGAGTACATGAGATAGTAGAAGATATGTTTATTTTAATTTGCCTTACATAGTTATTTCAACAGTACTTGATTAATTTGTATTATGAATACAATGGAACCCGCCTCGGTGGCGTAGTTGGCTAACGCGCCAGTCGTGTTGAGCCAGACCACCGAGGACTGGGAGATTGAGGTTCGAATCTCGGTTGGGTGAACTGGGGTTTCCTAAATGGTTTTCCACTCTACCTCCATGCAAATGTGAGTTTCACTTCCTCTAAATTCAACCTTCCCAATTTCTAATCCATTAGTGTAATTAGTACTTAAGCGTATAACCCGAACGAGTAGTAAGACACGGTGCTAAATTATTATTATTAATAATAATAATAATTAATAATAATAAAATAATTAATAATAAAAATAATGAATAATATAATAAATAATAATTAAAGAATAATGAATAAAGAATAATAATAATAAATACAATGGAATTTGTTGAGAAACTTTTTAAATAAAGAGAAAAAGTTTTCATAGAATTCCAGGATGGTGATGACATATATTCAAGAAATGTTAAGATAACTATGGAAAATAAAATAAAATTAACTATATCTTCTGGCAAAATATTTTATTTAATGTCTTAAAAAATTGTTATTAAAAATACCGTTTTTACTTTGTATTACTTTCATCATATTTCATTAAAAAATGTCAGTGCAAATGGTAAAATCTAAAACTGTGTTCAGGATACCGACTGGCAAACCCAATGGGAAGAGATCATTGAGAAGACCCAGACGCAGATGGGAGGATTTAGAGTGTAATGAGGTGGACTGGATTGAACTAGCTCAAGATAGGGATAGGGTGTAATGAGGTGGACTGGATTGAACTAGCTCAAGAGAAAGATAGGGTGTAATGAGGTGGACTGGATTGAACTAGCTCAAGATAGGGATAGGGTGTAATGAGGTGGACTGGATAGAACTAGCTCAAGATTGGAATATGTGGCATACTTTTGTAAGTGCGGCAATGAACTTTCGAGCTCCTAATGCCATAGAGAAAGTAAGTAAAATGATTTATTAATAAAACTATAACTATAGTTTAATTTAGAGTGTGTATCACGCTGACATTAAAAATCACTGTTTCCTATAAAATTATATTATAGAAACATTTGACAAACGAGTTTACCTTTCACAAAGATGTTAAATGGTGGAAGAAAGATCAAACAAAAGAGGCCAAACACTGCCGACCCTCCGCACACAAAGGCCAGGATGTCTCGAAAATAATTTGGACATGTCTGGCACTTGCTGTAAAAAAATAAAAATAAAATAATCAGAAGCAAATTAAATAAAATACTATGCAATAACACAACCATAAAAATTCAACAAGCAAACTGAATGTTGTGGGAGACTTTCACATGGTGTATACTCAACTTGACCAATGAAATCCCCGACCTTTTCCCTGATCATTTCCTAAAATTCCCGACTAAAAAGTATGTCACAACCTTCTAACTCGCCTCCCCTCGTTTTTATATTAATATTTTGTTACGAATAATAATAAGTTTAAAAATTTAAATAAACATTTTTTTTTAATTTGTACTAACATTGTTTACTATGAGTTAAAAATATATTACACAGCTAAAAAGAAAAAAAAAATGACGGTTTGAATCACATTATAATTTACTGATTATTATATTTCATATTTTGAGTAAAACAACATTTTCTCGGATTTTTATTGTAATTTACCAAATACCCAACTTATTCCCGATTTTTCCCGATCACTTCAAATTCCCGGCTAATTCTTGTTTTCCCTGATTTTTCCGGATGGTAGACACCCTGCTTTCAGCACGTTATGAGCAAATTTTTCTTTTATATATATACATACATACACATACATATATATAAGCTTATGTACTAATTACACTAATAGTTTTAGGGATTATGAAGGTTATATTCAGAGGAAGTGGAGGGAGGGTGGAAAACCATTTTGGACAAACCCCTCCACCCCAGTACATCTGACCGAGATCCGAACCTTGATCTCCCCGTCATCAGCAATCTAATCTACTCATAGAGTAGGCGTCTTAGACCAAATAACCACCGAAGCGGGTTTCCGTTTTGTTCTTCTGGGTTTGATCCTATTTGTATATTTCAGTTTTTGATTGGTAATTATAACCTAAATTAGGAGGAGTAGCCGACACATTTATCGAAGTGGTATTGGAATAGAAATTGTTTTGATAAAACATTAATAAACACACACAAACTAATTTTTAAATATGAGCTCTCACAACATTGAAAATCCATGAAAAATCATTTTATCTCTTTATCTGAAGAAGCTACCTGTGGCAATGCGGGGATCTCCTTTAAAAAAATATTTTTGTATTTAATTTTAGACTAAAGTGAACCTTTGTGGTTTAAAAAGAGCTACAAATAAACCAGACCACAAAAAATATATATATAACTTACAAGATTTGAATGACAACAACAGCTATGCCATTAGCTAATTTGTCGACAAAACTCATAGCACCGTAAACAAATGCTCCACTTTCAGTGTTGTTCCCGATGAGATCAGACGTTATACCAAGACTAGTTACAAGCATCACTGAGCTACCAGCACCTAGAAAAATAATAATATACAAATAATTCATGTTTTCTAAAATGTTAAATAGTAGGGGTATGTAAAGCTTCAAAAACTTTTGACTCCCCTTAAAATATTCATCAGCTTCGACTTTGATTTGAAAGTAAAATTCCGGATTTGACGATTATGAAATTTCACCAGTAAAAATATTTAAAATTAAAATACACATTTCTGTAAAGTTTTTGTAATTTTGTGCTGTTATGTACATCACAAATTAATGTTCATAAGACAAAAATCTTAAATAAAATTACATCTAATTTTGTGATAGTAACTTTATGTATTAGCTTAACTTTTTTTTTTTTAGATTCAGCTTCCAGAATATTTTATAATATTCAAATTGTCTTAGATTCTAAATGAAACAGTGGCTACATCTCTGTTAAATATTTTATCATTTTCAAGATCACAATGATAGATAATAGGTAACTTTTCAGGCACTAAAACAGGCAAGTCAAAGTTGCGGACATAGTCATGATTTTGTGAAGTCCACAGACATTAGGATGAACCAACATTCAACACGACCCTATTCTTATTTTTATAAACATCGCAGTATAGGCGTGAGTGACACCATTATAACAGCCATAGCACTGCGATGTGGACATTACAATCCAAGAACCTGCAGAATTCTTGTACAAACTTTGCCCAAAATAAGCAAATGTGGAGAACTTGTAATGCCCCAGCTTGTAAAACCCTATGTTGTTTCAAAATGGAAGGATGAGACTGCAGTTTTAATATTTTAATTGCATCTTATATTTAAATTCGAGAATTATCTTTATTTTATAATATTATTTTTAATTATTTATTTACATTTTATAATATTTAGGCCCTTCAGGCAGTTTGGAAGTCAGTACATTTATTTTATTTTAAATGTGCTTACTGGGTGCGTTGGACGATGAAACCAAAACGATAAGAGCTGATCTAGCATCGAGTTTTCATTCTAAGAGAAATATACCTTTTCCTTAGTAAGGAGCGGTTGCATTGTCCAGCCAACCAGAAAGCCATGATTCAAACTACTCTCATGTGATAGGTCGGTATTGTCAGTCCACTCTGGTGCAATCGTTAAAGTCATCAGAATTTTTTTTTTAAAACGTGAGGGAGAAACAAACTCATTGTTACACCAGAAAGAGACGCGCAGTGATCGGGGTGACGACAATACGTGTGCTGCTTGTCGTCGCATATTTCATTAATCATGTTATAGTGCAGCGTTTCCCAAAAGGTGTTCCGCGGAACCCTGGGGTTCCGTGGAAGGGTCAAAGGGGTTCCGAGTTCAGATATTCGCGTTCAATTGTCAGACATTAAGCCTAATTTTAGTGCTATTATAAGTAAATATGTGAAAAAATTTCATTCTTCACATTAAATAGTTACTTTTTTTTTGTACGATAAATATTTTATAATAATTATAATAATTATTTTTTATTTATAATTATTCTTTCTTTTCATGTCAAACTTGAAAATATTCAAACTACACTACAAGGTACAATCACTTTTGTTATTATCAAAATGGGGTTCCGCCAAAAAAAGAATGATCAATTAGGGTTCCGTGGCCAAAAAAAATTGGGAACCTCTGTTATAGTGTACAGTGAGGTTGATTGTACAAGCTGCGATTGTTAATTATTATAGCAATACATATAAAAGAATACCCTCTAACAATAAATTAATATAAAAGTGATTAAGGCATATTTATTGTATAAGTAGAAATTTACTTATATGATAATCGCGTCGAGAAGGGAAAATGAGCTAGCCAGGGGTAAATGTCAAGATTATAAGTAGTCTTTGTGAATTCTACAATTGGCTATCCAACGAAGAGGCTTTTAGGATTCTACAACTGCCAACCAATGAGCTAACGTAGGGCTTCGTAGGATATTACAAATTGATGCCCACTGAGGGGCTTTTCTTAACTTTTATAATTGAAGCCCAACAGTAGGGGATTTCAGCATAGAAGCCTCAATGAGACTTTTATAAACTGCGGTAAATAAATTGCAAGATTGATTATCTAATGATGATGATTACTTAATTAGGGGGTAATTAACAATGTATATTATGGATGTGCGAGAACAATTTTTTTTCAATTCAAGATGATATTGAGATGGGAATATGAAAAAAAAATCAAGACACGAAATGAGACGAAAAAACTTCCTTTGAAAATATAAAAATGTAAATTTTGTTTATTTAAGTAAATATATAGTTTATAGAGAGCTAAAGTTCCTCTTTAACATTTGAGCTAACGGGTGCTTTGGATCATCTTATAGTTCATTCACACATGTAAGATAGCTCCTACACATTTTAAATGCACTTAATAAAATAGTGATAGTTGCAATTAATATTATTTATAATTTAGTTCTATACTGTAAGAGTTTGTCAAAGTTTGATAGTAAGAAACAATACATATAAACAAAACATTTCTTAACAAAGGCTGTTTTTGAGGATAAAATGCGGCCTATTTTTGGGTCTTAACGGTAATATTAGAAATGATAAATTCCTGGTTTGGTTTTTTAATTTTTTAGGGTCATTATTTGCTATTTAATTATTTTTTTTAATTTATTGAATTTTCAAGATTCAATTTAGCTTTCAATATTTTCAATACAAGATCGAGGTATTTTTTTCCTTGAATTTTTGAATCTTGCTCATCCCTAATATATTTGGAAAGTTATGTCTGTAGCATGCTGGGAGTGAATCAGTGAGGACTATGTTTCTAATAATAAACTAGAAGTCAAAACCATGCGAGAAGGTGAACTATTGTACCCTACAGTGTCAATGAACTGTTAATTCATTACTAGCTAGTGGCAGACTCGGTGCTAAGTTACAAATATCAAACAATTGGCCATGGTAGATCCAAAAATGAATGATCATGTTGAAAAGAAGATTCTCAGTGTTTCAAGCTGAAAAACAAAATATTATAGGTATTTAACGCGCACTATCTGAACCGACTGATTATATCTGAACACAACTTATAAGCCAACTTAAATCTAGAAACGACACAACACCCCCGGCCATTAATTAATCACTGTGAAGGGTTAAACCCACACTTCACCAATGATAAATTTTTCGACCATGCCAGGCTTCAAACCTGGGCAGGGTGTCCAGCCAAACTATATTTTTAAATTCCCATACTTTTCCAGGTTTTTCAGAGCCTATTTCCAACTTTTCCAGTCACTATATTATAAACATTATTGTATTAAGATCTCAACTTAATGTAATAATATTTTTAGACACACACATTTTGAAATTGTAACACTCTATGAAGGTGTTAAAAGATGTCAGCCTAAAGCAATGGGCCGTGTGTTCCAAGTTAACTTTGAGTTAGATCATGTTCAGACATTAAAAGATCGCCTTACACGAGCTAATTAACTAATGACTCAACTTTGGGTCGAGACACGATAGAGGGGTGGAAAGATTGACTTTGAGAATTGAGATTAGTATATTCAAGATGGACAAATGTACTAGAAGAAATTCGCGGCGGAGAATTTTTTTTTGACAGTTAATTATTGTAAATGAAAGTAGCATAGGCCTTTTATTTTAGTGACTATGTGAAAATTTCAAAAATTTGATCAAATTTCATGACTTTTCCATGACTAAGCAAATTTGCAGACTTATCCCTGTTTTCCAGGTTGGGATACTTAACTAAGTAAGAAGGCATGCTACCGACTGAGCTAAGGTGTCAGATCCACAGAAAGACTAATATAGTGAAATCTCTTTTAGCAAACCATGACTTTCCTGACATTCCTACAGTCAACTATCATAAATGGATTTTTTTTCAATGATTTGTCCCCTGTCAAGATATTACTATGCATAATAAATGTGTGTCTTTAGAAGTGTTTGTTTATGTTACTGGAAAGTTGTTTCACTGTGAGTGTCTGTATTATTTTACTGGATAAATTTAAACTGTTATAAAAACAAACTGCTTCTCAAAGGTGTCCGTTAAAGAAGATATCACTGCATGTGAATATATTACACATGGAACACATATGATATTAAATATATGTTTTTATCCAAATTATCTCTAGTATAATATGTTTCATTTAAAATCTTACCAAACAAAATGGCCACAGCATAGATCTCGTAGCCGGTGTACCTACTTCCACTTCCGAGATACACCCAAATAGAGGCTGATACACCAAATACACATCCAAAAACATAAGAAAACTGAAACCAAATACAAGCATACGTGAGTTAAACTTCTAGTAGTTTGACAAATATTGGTTATATCTCTTAATTTACATCGCTGCCATTGGACAAAGAGGTAATAGCTACCTCTTCAAGAAAATTGATTGCTACCGCCCAATCCTTCAACCTAGTTTTCATTTTATCGGGACTCATCAGGAAGGAGTGCAAAACATGTAACACGACTTCATTAAAGAGAAAACCATAAAAAAATATAAAAGCGAAAAAAAAAATGAGGCACATAGATAAGAACATGTAAAAAGGAACGATTAAGATAAAGCACACACAGAAGAAATAAAATTGTTCATCAGAAATTTGGTTCATTAGTGTCACATGTATTAGGGAGGTGCTGGTTTCTCATTGCTTTCTGCACCGAGTTTTTATGAGCGAGCGAGAAAGAGCCTACAACTTTTGTCAAGAGATATCTCATATCATACCTTCCAGGGATCTTATTTTATAATTTGAATACCAAATGACCAATTGTGTAGTTTTTGGGTGTAAAGTTGTTTATTCTCCCACCCATCCACTACCACCCTACTACCCCTCTACTACCACCCTAATACCCCTCTACTACCACCCTACTACCCCTCTACTACCACCCTAATACCCCTCTACTACCACCCTAATACCCCTCTACTACCACCCTAATACCCCTCTACTACCACCCTAATACCCCTCTACTACCACCCTAATACCCCTCTACTACCACCCTAATACCCCTCTACTACCACCCTAATACCCCTCTACTACCACCCTAATACCCCTCTACTACCACCCTAATACCCCTCTACTACCACCCTAATACCCCTCTACTACCACCCTAATACCCCTCTACTACCACCCTAATACCCCTCTACTACCACCCTAATACCCCTCTACTACCACCCTAATACCCCTCTACTACCACCCTAATACCCCTCTACTACCACCCTAATACCCCTCTACTACCACCCTAATACCCCTCTACTACCACCCTAATACCCCTCTACTACCACCCTAATACCCCTCTACTACCACCCTAATACCCCTCTACTACCACCCTAATACCCCTCTACTACCACCCTAATACCCCTCTACTACCACCCTAATACCCCTCTACTACCACCCTAATACCCCTCTACTACCACCCTAATACCCCTCTACTACCACCCTAATACCCCTCTACTACCACCCTAATACCCCTCTACTACCACCCTAATACCCCTCTACTACCACCCTAATACCCCTCTACTACCACCCTACTGCCCCTCTACTACCATCCTACTACCCATCTACTACCACCCTAATACCCCTCTACTACCACCCTACCACCCTACTATCCATATACTACCCTCTACTACCACCCTACCACCCTACTATCCATATACTACCCCTCTACTACCACCCTACCACCCTACTACCCATCCACTACCACCCTAATACCCCTCTACTACCACCCTAATACCCATCTACTACCACCCTAATACCCATCTACTACCACCCTAATACTCATCTACTACCACCCTAATACCCCTCTACTACCACCCTACTACCCATCCACTACCACCCATCTACTACCACCCTACCACCCTACTATCCATATACTACCCCTCTACTACCACCCTACCACCCTACTACCCATCTACTACCACCCTACTACCCATCCACTACCACCCATCTACTACCACCCTACCACCCTACTATCCCTATACTACCCCTCTACTACCACCTTACCACCCTACTACCCATCTACTACCGCCCTACCACCCTACTATCCATATACTACCCTCTACAACCCTACTACCCTACCACGCATCTCGGATATACACTTCTAAGCCAGGTATTAGGAAGGTATGATTTGTAAGAAATGTTCCCAAATTTGCATGGTGGTAAAAAGAGAGCTAATTTAGGGAAAAACCGGCCTCTGTGCATTTCACTAGGATACAAACCCAGACCTATTCATCTCTGACAAACCAGACTAAATGATCCTGACATTTTATCTGTTTGTCCACTGATACGAGTAAATACCAAGTTAAATCGAGAAATGTCTTGAAAACATTATTTTTCTTTAGCACTGCGTCTTACTACCTGTTCAGTTTATACACATATATACCAATTACACTGATGAATTAGGGATGAGGAAAGTAGTATTTAGATGAAGTGTACCCGCATTTGTTTGCAGGGAGAGTAAAGAACCATTTAGGTTAAACCACCCTCAGTACACACAACTGAGATTTGAACCTTTATCTCCCTGCTATTGGTAGTCTAACCTATTGAGAGTGTGACACCTTAGATCATGCCACCACCGAGGCAGGTACATAATAACAAAAACTTAAGCAACATATTGCGAGTGTGGCATTTAAATTTTGAGTTCCTAAAGCCAAAGAGTGAGTAAGTATGGGAATTTATGAAATTGAGGTATGGATTTGCTGCCACTCACAGAAATGTATTTAAGTGTAAGGTGAAAAATAATAACTGGACACAGAAATCAGACTTGGGCACTTTTGGATCATCGTGCCAATGTTCTGAGCTATCCAGTTTATAGCATTGGCGCACAGCTTCAATGTCCATGTCCAGGGTTTTTTCCCCAACTATATGTTAATTTGGGAAATATGATGAAAAGGGTTGATATTAATTGAAACAGAAGATCGGAATCTTGTTTATATATAATTAGGGTAACTAAAACACAATAACTCGGTTATTTTAGATCCACCGAAGATGAAATATGGATCCCATGGACTTGGGCCTCTAGGTCCAGGATACTTTCCCTAGGGCCATCTAGAACAGGGCCAACCTAGAGTTGTAGTTTGTTTCTCTAAACCTCACCGAAGGTGAGAATATTTTATTCCTGATAAGTTGACAATACTCACCTTACCTTCTTCGATGTGGTCGAATGGTCTAAGGTTTCACTCTCGCCATAAATTAGACTGTAAATGATATGCAGAACTGGGTTCAAATCCCGATCAGATATACTTAGGATATATTTTCCAAAATGGTTTTCCGCTCTTCCGTCACATAAATATGAGTACACTTCCTCTAAAGTCAACCTTCCTTATCCCAAACAAATTATCGTGATTAGTACATTTGCGTACAGCCCAAACGAATAGCAAGAAGTGGTGACGAAAATAAATAAAAAATACCCACCTTCCTGCCAGCTTTCCTGTTGAGTATTTTGGTGACTAGAGACATCCCGAAACTGGCGAGGAACATTACCAGAGGGATGATGGCGAGACTTTCAGCCCCTAGTCCCAGAGACTCGTGAAGGTACAGTGGAATGTACACCTTTAACAAACATTCAACATCATTGGCAACTACAGCAAACACATTAGTCCATACTTTAAAGTGATTTTCTGTAACTTTTATAGTTCTTACACCCATTACTGTTTCCAGCCTGTGGTCAGTTTTTTATTCAAGCCATATAATTTCCACTACCGGCTTGCTAGGCCTGTCATGGCTTCATATGTCTTATAATCTAACTTAAGACTAGGACAGGCACTACATCCAGTCCACACCAATTAATTTATCACTGTGAAAGGGTAAACCCCCATTTCATCAATAATAAATTGTTCAGCCATACCGGGAATCGAAGCCGGGACCCTTATCTCAGTAGACAGACAAAATACTGACCGAGCTAAGGTGTCGGATTGTAATGTTTGGAAACATAGCTTGTTAAGTTTTTTTTTTAAACTCAATGATGTCAGTCCCCAATCAAGCCATATCAACCAAGCGGCTCCCATCTGTTGGCGAAGATATTGCCAACTTATGCATATATAAGGTGTCATGTGGTCCGAACAATGAGCCCTCCGGCCGTTAATCTTAAGTTTTCTAAACCGGAGCCGCTACTTTTTCATTCAAGTAGCTCTTTATTTGTCCTCCTAAGGACGAGTTGTCCCCGTTCCCCGCCCACTGCTTCACGGAAAATATGGAAGCACCGGGGATTGAACCAAGAACCTCTGGTTCTGTAGCCAGGAACTCTGACCACTAGACCACAGAGGCAATCTATTTATTACTAACAAGTTACTATTTTCTTACTTCAAAATTCCATCCTACACCTTAGCTCAGTCGATAGCGTGTCTACTTACTGAGCTATGGGTCCCCGAGTTCAATTCCTGGCATGAACAAAAAAAATTATCATTGGTGAAATATGGGTTAACCCTTTCTTAGTGATGAATTAACAGCTGGGGACTGGATGTTGTGTCTGTCCTAGTCTTAAGTTAGATTATAAGGCAAATAAAGCTACGACAGGATTTTCAAGCCAGTAGTAGAAAAATATATAACTTGATTAAAAAACTGACCCAGGCTTGAGGGAGGAAACAGTAATGGAAGTAAAATAAATGTCGAAGAAGCTTCCCATGAAGTAATCTGTATTGGGATCATTTTATCGCAGTACATTGGTTATTAATAATTAATATATATATTAGCCATTTATGAAGGAGTCAGACTTGGACAGTAGAAAAATAGAAGAGTCGGAGGGAGTAGAAGGCTTAGCGTACCTACTCCACAGCCCTGATTAGGACTACAATGCGATATCAAATATTTTTATATTGGAGAATAGTTTGTTAACCTTCTGTTCAAGGGCAAGAATTCTCTTCATCTTTCAGATGCTGGAAAAACCACTCTTGGTTTCAAACAATGATAGGATTCTAATACAAGTGCGATATTATTATTTTAATAAAATATATTCATCCCTACAACATGTTGAATATTATAGGCCCACAGCAATTTCATTCCTAAATGATAAACTTGATGTGAATTGTTAAGAATAATATGTGCTTTTTCCTAATGAGAAAGAACATTTTTAGGGGTCATCTTATATTCTGGTATATAAGTATTTCATAAGATAGTGGGCAGTTTGTTTATTACTAAAAAATGTCTCCGTCATTGAGTTAACCAGGATTACTATATTTTAAAATTTCTTGACTTTTACAGGTTTTCTTTCCACTTATATATACATACATATAAGTATTATGTATATTAAAAACATCATTTTATTAAAATTGCAGCTTAGTGTAATAATATATTTTAGACACATACACATTCTGAAATTGTGTCACTCTATGAAGGGGTTAAACGATTTTGGCCTAAAGCAATAGGGTAGTGTGTATTGCAGAGGTCGGCCACATTTATGGGCTACGATTGACTTACAAGCTTATCAAAGGTACAGCAATCATCCCTCCTTTCTCCCCTCTGATTTTGCTTTTTTTTTTTGTCTATAAATTTATATTCATCCATAAAATTCAACCATTCCTCAAATAATTATGTCCCCACCATTCTAGAGAAAATATAGTGATCAAAGTTATTTTGGTCGTTAATATTATTTGAAAGTACTTGATATATTTGCGAGCCTAGACGAAAGAAAGATAAACTTTTAATAACATTGTAGTTTTCTCAGGCAATTGACTGAAAATCGCCACGAGATCAACAGGTTGATCGTGATCAACTAGTTGTCGACCCCTGGTGTAGTAAGATCATATTGAGACATTAAAAGACTACCTTAAACCAGTATAGTTTAAAATTGTTGTGAGATACATTCAATTTTAGTTTCTACTTCCAGTGATGTATTTAAGCTCTTGCGTGTGTTCATAGCCAGGCCTCAACTTTAGCTCAAGACGCGTGATATAGGGGTTGAAAGACAACATGAAAATCTCTAGGTGACTTTGAGAATTGAGATTAGTATACTCAATTGTGTTAAAAGAGATTTACATTGAGTATTGACTGGAAGAAAAATGTTATTCTGAGACCAGTGTAAGTTAAAGTCGGGTATTTTTTTTAGTGAATACATAAAAATTCCCGACTTTTTCATGACCAAATAAATTCCCTGACATTTCCCCTTTTTTCATATCTATGTACACCCTTGTTGACCTTGTGGGGGTGCTGACCTGGGCCAAGTTGCTGAACAGCCTGGTCGCCATGTACAGTGCTGCCACCTGATAGAGCCGGTGGTCCCTCAATACCCGACTCGTCGTCCTTTTGTCTTGGCCCACCACAGGCGAGTGCGCCCCATCTTCCAAGGGGGCCTCTTTCACAAAAAGATGAAACACCAATGATGTCACGGCGCCGAGGCTCAGTCCAATCCACACAATGTGCTAGGAGGGAAACAGTATGAATTAGAGGTTGGCTTCTTTGAATCTTGAAGAATATTTGAGATTTGAGGATACAAAAAAATCCTCTTTTAAATTTAAAATAAATAAAGCATTTTCAAATTTATGATAGGAATATGATTTAGAGTTAATATAATGATTAATGGTGGATGAGCCTAACATAATTAGAGAATAAACCCAAAAATCGGCTCCCAAACATTAATTTAACACTTAACCAAATGTATGAATGCATTTGAAGTGTGCAAATATTAAACATTCAAAGTGCCATTTTTCTGAAAATGTGTTTTTTTTATTACAGCATCTTACTACCTGTCCAGGTTATAGGCATAGATAATTATTCTAAAAGAGTAGGGATGAGGAAGGAAGCATTTTAGAGGTGATCTACCCGCATTTGCGTGGAAGGCGAGTGGGAAACCATTTAAGAAAAACCATCCTCAGTAGACCTGACCAGTATTCAAACCCTGATCTCACCGTCATCATCAGGCCAGTCTAACATGATAGTGACGCCTTAGACCATTCGGTCACTGAAGCAAGCAAAGTGTTTATTGAGGGAGTCTTGTTCTATGTGCTATGCTTCATAGTTTAAGTTTGTTCCAAGTGCCAATAGGCTTTGGAAGTAGTATATATTAATGACAGTGGAAAGCGCTAGTTGTATATTCCTTTGTCTGCTATCTGTTCCAAGTACAACTAGGACAGATGTTGGTCCTTAAACATTTTGAACTTAGTGTGCCGTAAGTGTGTATGTATGTATATATATATATATATATATATGGCATTTAGAACATTCTTAGCTATTATATTTTACTATGGTACAATAATGAATTATTTTGAGTTAAGCATTAATTGTATAATATAGTGAAGTAGACAATATTTATTTTTCCAGACAAAAATATATAAAACTTTGAATTTAAGAACGTTTTTTGTCTTGACTGTAAAATTTTATTTTTGACACTTAGAACATATGCAATTTCCAAATTTATTTACCATAGCAAAAATGTTTATTCAATTACTAATGAGTCTATGGAACCGCCTTACTTTCCAACCATGGTACACACACACATGCACGCACGCACAAACACACACATATTATTATTATTATTCTACTATCCCTAATCAATGTTTAACCTTATATAACATAATGAAAGCCTGATCTTACATTTCCCATTAAATACATTCAAAAAATGTTTAGCATATGACAAAGCCATGTGAAAGATTTTATTAGAAAAATACTACTTCACACATTTGTTTTAAAGTTGACAAAGGTAGCTGAAATCTAAATGTACACTTTGCAGGATTATCCTGCATTTGCAGCGCTACTGTCTGACTAAATGAAGCAAGGTCAATCTATCTTGCAGGATTAGCTTTCACTTGCTGTGCTTCTATCTACCTAAATGAAGCAAGGTAGAAAGGTCAATCTATTTAATAAGGGCATAAACTCCACGTGAAAAGTAACTCAAATCTTGCAAGTAAACAAATAAGTCAATTAAATTTTATATTAAAAGTGACCTCCCTTTAGAGTAGGGGTCCCCAAACTACAGCCCATAGAATGGGTTTATCCAGCATGTAAAAGCTTTGACAGTTTATTTTTAATGCAAAAAACAATTTCAATGAAAATAGGCCTACCAAAATGATGATGCTCCATCATATGCATCAAACGGTGATTTTGTAAACACGTAATCAAAAGAGTCATACTTTGGTGTACACTTCTTCAGAACTCACTAGCCGCGTTTCATAGCGTGTATGTTGTGCAAAGGGGCTGAGGAGCGTCTATGAATTGGGGTGGAAGGGGGTGGATTAAGTTGGCTGCACAGCTTACACCTATCAATGTTTAATTATGTTTATAAGCTGTATATATATTTATTTAGTTGATGGCATGAGGAACTCGAAAGGTTCCCTATATCCCTATATTCCCTATTTCCCTATCTTGAGCTAGTTTCATCCAGTCCACCTCATTACACCCTATCTCTATCTTGAGCTAGTTCTATCCAGTCCACCTAATTACAACCTATCTCTATCTTGAGCAAGTTCTATCCAGTCCACTTCATTATACACTATCCCTATCTTGAACTAGTTCTATTCAGTCCACCTCATTACACCCTATCTCTATCTTGAGCAAGTTCTATCCAGTCCACCTAATTACAACCTATCTCTATCTTGAGCAAGTTCTATCCAGTCCACTCTAATTACAACCTATCTCTATCTTGAGCTAGTTCTATCCAGTCCACCTCATTACACCCTATCTCTATCTTGAGCTAGTTCTATCCAATTCACCTCATTACACCCTATCTTGAGCTAGTTCTATCCAGTCCACCTAATTACAACCTATCTCTATCTTGAGCTAGTTCTATCCAGTCCACCTCATTACACCCTATCCCTCTCTTGAGATAGTACTATCCAGTGCACCTAATTACAACATATCTCTATCTTGAGCTAGTTTCATTCAATCCACCTCATTACACCCATCTTTTTCAGGTCCAGTTTTCCATCCCTCCTCTACAAAAATGCAGGTACATTTACTTAAAATTCTAACTTTCTCATACCTATTTTACTTGTGTATAAATGTGAATAGACCGAGTGGGTAGTAATATGTGGTGCACATAAAATAAAATAATACAAAGAAATTACTTTAAACTTGTAAGCATCCTTAGGTCCAATCTGCGCATCTTGCACATCACTTGTGACGTGAAGCACGCCCCACGTGACAAGATACACCAGGACGTTCGAACACACCGTGAAACTGTACCTGAACAAGCCATGTCAACAACACGATAAAGACGAAAACAAAAGCAACACAGAGATGCCAACACTAGAAGGGAAAGATAATTATTTTAATGTGAAATTTCACAAAATTGCACTTAAAACTGGAAACACCTTGTCTACTTTTACTTGTAAAATTACACAAATTTCAGTCCTCCTCCTTCTCAAATATCTTTTTTTTGTATTCTGTATAGATATTAAAAAAAATTACAATTAGAATTTGGATGTTCATAAACGAAATACATTATACATGCATGCAAATACACCCTCAAAATGAAATATATATATTTATATATATATATATATATAAAGTTTTAACAAAAAAAGTAAAACAATGGCTTTTTAAAATATAGGTTACTGGCATGGGCACCCGCAGTAACAGGTAAAGGGGGACACTTGCCCCCCACCCTCTCCCAGAATTTCCAATTTAATTTTATACATGAAATGTTTTCTTTTAAAGAAAATATTGTTAACACTTTTTAATCGTCTAGTTTGTCAAGCAGTTTTTTTTTCTTCAAACTAAGCTGGTTTTGTAGACAGTTATAAATCAATTTGGTGATGATTATAAAAACAAACCTTCAGTTTCTATTTTAGTAGACAATGTTTTTATGTAGCCTAATGCTGTGGAATAAGTTCAAATTATAAGTTTGTAAATAATTAGATCATTTAAAAAATGTTTATTTTACATCAGTAAAATAATAATTTCTCCATGTATTTACTCTGATTGATCTTCCTTCATAAAAAAATTACCTAAGCTTATTGAATCAATGTATAATGTAATGAATAAGATAGGGGATTATTAAATAATGTCATCAAATTCCCAAATTTAAGGTCATATTTATATGAAATTATTTATAGATCTATGAATAGAATGAAATTTTATTTTTTTATTTTAAATGTATGACATTTTATGTTTATACGTCTACTACTTGCATTCAGGATGGGGGGGTTGTCTAATGAGTTGGAGAAACAAAAATTAGTGACTTTTGGTGACCTTTTTTGACCACAAAAATCCTTCGATAAACGGTCAATCTTTGTATAATGCATATATAGGCATAATGCATTCACACGCAACATTAAACTTTAACTAGATGGCGAACGTTAACCTTGTCTTTGGCATCACGATACAAACAATCAGGCAGCTTGCGGCTAGCGCATGGCATCATGGGTAGTGGGTGGTGTGACTTTTGATGCGTTTGCATTGTTATGATAAACGTGAAAATGCAAACAAAAATATTTTCGTGACTTTATGACGAAAATATTAAAAGTTTGTGGCTTTTCAGGGACTTTGATGACTTTTTTTCTTTTTTGCCATTAGTGACATTTTTGTGACTTTTTTTACCCAGAAGACACCCTGGGATGAAACAAAACCTTGATCTTTGCAATTTATATATTTTTAGTATCTCTACTAAAATTTTGTCCCCCCCTTCTCAACCCCTGCTGGAAAAATTTCTGTAGACCCTACTGGTATCCTAGGCCTACATTAACTAAAGTTAACTGAAAACCTTGGATGGATAGTTAAATATCATATATTTTTAATTCATATGTATCACAACCTGATTCGCGATGACCAGGATGCAATTTGTGATGACAATACAATTGTTTTTGATTCATCACATATAATGCTCATACATAAACAGGGGTGCACCGAGGATTTTGAGCTGGGGGGGGGGGGCTTTTT
>CABFWO010000635.1:133425-179165 GCA_902155825.1 Timema genevievae | reverse complement strand
CCTCTGTCACTGTGTACGCCACTGGTTAACAGGTCTGTGTTTAAACATTCTTCTTCACACTCAGGATTTGCAGTTGGGGGGGTGGGGGCATGTGATAATATCAACTGCCCCTTCCCCTCTTCCTGATACAATAGTGTTTACATAATTGCTCTAAAATAATAATTTCAAATACTGTACCCACTTCAAAACTCTATGTACAAAGAGTAAATACTTTAACCATTTCTAGAAAAAAGTCCAGTTTTCATTTATGTGCAAATTTACAGTAAAATTAAAAGTCCACAGAAAGAAGTATTCCTTTGAAAAGCCCTAATCACTGCACAAATTTAAGCTCTTTTATATTAAATATAATTAAACAAAATATACTTGATTAATTGACGGAACATAATGCTAATTTTTTTTTATATCTTTAATTTCTGGGGGAGAGCCTTCAGCTGGGGGGCCCCTTCAGCCCCCAAAGCCCCCCCCCCCCCGTGGGTGCGCTCTTGTACATAAACATCGTTCGTGATACTCTGGTTGTAGAAAAATATATTTTATAGGTAATTTTAGGGCCATTTTTTTGTCATTTTGGAATTTAAGGTCATATTTTCTTTTCTTGGTTTGTAACTTTTTTGTTCATTTGTAGGCATTTGTGAGTCATTTTAAGGCATTTATGTTTAACAAGTATATTTTAAAATACTATAGATATTTAATAGTTGCATTAATACTAAAATATATTTTTCAACCCACAATTTTCAGAATGAGAAGATAATGCAGGCCATGAACTTTGTATCTTCTTTGCTTGTTTAGTTGTAAACCCACATTCCTGGTGACACTTTAAGTCAAGTCGAGAGGGTTGCGTTGAGAGGGGGTAACTATTATATCTGAGGTAGATATTTGTAAACCAATGTTATATTCAACAAGGAATGCAAGAGCTTAGTTGTAAAATACACATTCCTGGTGACACTGTAACTACGGTGGAGAGGGATTGTGATTCTTTTGTTTACATTTGTTAAGTGTGAGCTTGATTCAGTCATGTGCATTTATTACAAGTTTTTATTCATATTTTAGGTTGGTTTTTTTTGTAAATTGAAAGTATTTTTTTTTTAGAATTTTTAGGTCATCAAAGTCCAGGCCTTGCAAATGACAGCCTGTAATCAAGCCATACCGACCGAGTATCCGCTGGCAAAAATAGTGCCAACTTATGCGGATAGAGGGTGTCATGTGGTCAGCCTAACAAACCCACTGGCTGAATAAAATACAATAAAGTAAAAAATAACAATCTGGATACGAGAATCGAACCCAGGATATTTGACTTTACACGCCAATGCTTTATCTCTGAGCCATCTTGGTTGGTATCTTATCCAGAGCTGTATTTTATTCGATGGCTGCGGTAGAACATTGGCATGCAAATCTAAAGCTCTAATGTTTGATTCCTGTACCCAGGTTGTCATTTTCACTTAAGTGAATAGACAGCTATGTCGTGGAATTATGTTTGAGTATCAGTGAATTAAAAATCCCACTAATATTATGAAATATGAATGCCTAAAACAACTAATAAATTACTTATAAAATATACCGTTCTACATCCAGGGGATCACGAACAGAGTTTATGTACACATGTGGAAGGTACAGATTTTGCATTGATGCATTTTTTTTTCCTTTGCTGATATCGATATGACAACTTTACAGAAATTTATTTTATACAACTTCTTTAAGGCGATTAGCCCTTTTCATTAAGTTATATTTTTTATATACACACCTCCTCTATAATTTTAACAGTGATCAAATATCAATGAAAATTGACATGTTTCAAAAGAAAACTGTCGGCTTCATAACAAAAAATAAGAAAATGTAACACCTAATAAACATCAATACATTATCTTAGAAGGGGTGTTGAAAATATTAACATAAAAATTTCACTCGTTCTCAAGAAAACTGATATTTCCAAACGTATGATTTTTCCGTAAGACCTGCCCGGTAGCTAGTGCCATCTACTGTTTCCGTGATCCATTTGTTCTTGTTGGCGTGGAAGGATACTTTGGTCGGTTGTGAAGCCACGCCACGCTTTTGAACCTCCCACCCATCATCCCACAAAATATGTTTTAGACTTGCACTCAACAGGGCCAAGGGCCTTAACAAAACTACCCAGTTTTGTTGCATTTCAAATATTAATACGTGTTTTGACAAACATGCATATAAATCCACAAATAAGAAACTGTGAGTATTTAAAATAACATTTACTCAATTCTCGGAAACAATTTAGAACCCAAAACAGATTAAGTAACTTAACTCCATTTATGAAGGTTATTTGCAACCGACCCTTGTAATGTAGACTACTGTTCATAGTTCACATTGGCCGTCATATTTGTAGTTTTAAGGTTCGCGGTTCATGCCTCGTGGAGGGCAACACTTTTGTAATAGCAATAGTTTCTTGACATGCACTCAATACAAGCAGGGATAGTTCATTTTGGAGATTTTGTATCAGTTTATAATTGAAACCACTTAAGCAAATTTAATAAAGTGTTTACTCAGCATCACTGCTGTACTGAACTTAGTTAATATGCTAACTGGTATCACATGCACTGCTATTTCACTCCTTAGGAATGATTAAAATGTGATTAGTAAAAAATACATGTTTTCTCTCGACGAACGCAGGTTCTAACTGCTCGGCGACTATTATGTGAGTGTCCTCATCTCCGGTTTGACAAAGACTTTGTTTCTAGAATGTTTGAATAACGTGATACAATCATCCCTCGTTCCTCCCCTCCCCCCCTTGTTCTTCGAGAAGATTTTACGTGGGTGGCCGATAAAAAAAAGACAAAAGGATGTTTCACCACGTAGATATATTTGCTGCTAATTATAATGTAAATTAAATACATTATTGTTAATTTATTGTAAGGTGACCTGGTGGTCTAGGGGTAAGGTGTCAGACTTCTGTGTTGAGGGTCCGGGGTTCAATCCTCGGTCCCGGCACAGATTTATCTGATTGCCAAACCCTTCCTTCACCTCTGACAAGACGTGTATTAATCACAACTTGTGAATGTGAGGAATGCCAGGCCTCCACCGTGGTTCGGATTCCACGTTAAACTGTAGGTCCTCCATTTCATCTCACAATCACCCTACCATTGCACATTAGCGTAAGTGCGTATAACCCGAACAGGTAGTAAGACGCGGTGCTAATAATAATAATAATATTTTATTATATTAATATTACGTTGAAGTAGATCTGATTATCTCCATTTAATTATCAAAAGGAATGTGTAAAATAAAATTGCTACGCCCTATACAGTGATTCAGGAAGGAAGCGCAAAGGTCAACAAAGGTCACTAGGCTGCTGTCCAACTCTTACCGCTATGCCTGCAGACAGAATTCGAGAGAGGCAATGGAGACAGGAGGAGAAGGGAGAATTACTGTGATTGGGTGGCCGTATACCTCGAGTTTACTACATGAAGATTAAGTCAGTATCGAATCTCCAACCAGTGCTTGTGAGAAGGAATTGTAAAGTGAGCATGTATTCATAAAGACCCCCTTCGAAACACTTCCTGATACCACCACCAAGCTTGAAATGCAACATTTACCATTTATTGGAATATTTGGAGATGTACCAAACACTAATCAAATATAATTGTGCAGAGTACAGATGAGTGAGCAATGGTGAATACATTTTTACAATATGAAGAAAGGGAATGCCGAACTTAGTATTTTAGAAAGAATAAGAAGAGTTATTAACGGGGAATATTCATAGGAAGTGACAGAAGTTGTTCAGAATGACCAGGTTCAAGTAGTGTTCCATCACTACATGTGATGTAGCAAGGAGATTTTCAAAGAACAATTTAAGTTAAGTTATGACCGGAACCGATTCACCCCTAAAAATATCTTAAGAAAAAGTTAGTTGGCTATTGTTATCGGAACAAGTTCAGTGAACTGTTGTAACAGACAATTCTAAGATATAATTTTATTTGTAATTCTTGTATTTTTTACAGTGCATATTTTCCCGTTTTCCTTAGTTTTAAGTGCTAGTTTTCCGTGCATTTAAATCCAAAGTCTATTTATAACGAGCATTTTTATTTTCAGCACCGCATCTTACTACTACCTATTCAGTTTATACGGATATTTAATAATTACACTAAAAAGTTAGGGATGATAAAGATTGGATTTAGAGGATATGTACCTACATTTGTGTGGAGGGCAATTGGAAAATCATTTAGGAAAAATAACTCTTTACACCTGACAGGGATTCAGGCGCCAATCTCCCTGTCATTGACAGTATAGTCAATTGCGAGTGTGATGCCTTGGACCATGTGATCACCAAAGCAGGTCTTAAGGGCATTTTCTGTAAAAAAAAAGGGGGGGTGGGAGGGTGCCTGTTGTGTTACTTACCTAATGGATATAAGACCAGTTCTCTCGTGTTCACTCGGCGTGAGATCTGGTATTAATGAAAGATGAGATATTTGAACGGAGGCCCAGCCGAACTGGAATATGATGACGAACGCCGAGTAATACACTAGTTGCGCTATATGATGACTATGTTCACAGTTTAAACACGGGGAGAAGATAAACGGAAAGCTTCCTAGAACGCAGAGTGTACCTGTAAAAAAAAAAATTGACATTTGAATATAACACACCTTACGTAATCTTCACAGTTCGACATATTTGTAGTGAAATCTTTGTTTGAGTATTCATGGACTTAAAAAACAAACAAAAATAATGTATTTATTTGGGTGAAGTTAAGGCCAATGCCTTTTCTTAGACAATAACCAAAAAATCAATTTCTAATGTTTCTATTTAAATAAATTATTTAAACATAAACACAAGTATCTTAACAAAATGGAGCACATTTATGGATATTTTAAAATTTAAATAAACAAATAAAGTACAACTAAATAGGGAAGAGAAAAAAATAAAAAAATAAGCACACACCATCATATTTAAACACACATTTATTTGTAAATTATAGCCTACTGGTACCAAGGAGCTATGACCAATTTGTGTTGACTCGCTTATAAACGCCAACAATATAATATACTAGTACCAAACCACCGATATAGGATATTTTATATAATACTACACAGCCCTTATCCTCTCAGAGATTATAAAGGAACTATGAGGGGTGAGAGAAATCCTTGCAGTACCGTGGGCGGAAAGCAAGTTTGCGAGGTAGAGGTCCTTGGAGGTGATGAGGCGCAATGACATAGGGAGTAGTCACACAAGTATAAGGCTGGAGTCTGGTCCATTTTTATAGCAAAGAGAATCATGTGAAGAAAATATAAACCATGATAAAGGTGGTTTGCAGACAGGACCTCTGGGGAAAACGAAATATCATGTTAAATATATACATATTTAGCACCGCGTCTTACTACCCATTCGGGTTATACGCTTAAGTACTAATTACGCTAGTGGATTAGGAATTGGGAGGGTTGAATTTAGAGGAAGTGAACCCGCATTTGCGTGGAGGGAGAGTGGAAAACCATTTAGGAAAAACCACCCCTAGTTCACCCGACCGAGATTCGAACCTCGATTTCCCCGCCCTCGGTGGTCAAGCTCAACACGACTAGCGTGTTAGCCAACTACACCACCGAGGCGGGTTATCATGTTAAAGAATTAAAGCATGCAAGATTGACCGGACAAGTATATTAAATCATCAATGCTGTCTTTTACTGCTTGATTGACGGGTACAGTAATAGCATTTCCACTCGCTTCAGTGGCCGAATGGTCTAAGGCGCCTTTCTCCTGTCTGACTAGCTAGCTGAAGAAGGGGTGATCAAGGTTCGAATCTCAATCGGGTGGGTCTACTACAAGGTGTTTTTTTTCCCCTAAATGGTTTCCTACTCTCCTTCCAAGCCAATGTTGGCAGATTACCTTTAAAATGCTTTGTTCCTCATATGTGTGTAGAGCTTGAACAGGTAATAGGACAAGGTGATAAAAAAAATAACAATAGAATTCCCAGCTCAGACAAGAGTTCCGGTAGTATTTTAAGGTTAAAGGTACCGTATATAAATGTTTAGAGACAGAGAAAGTTGGAAAGTTTCATTTATTAAAGCGCAATATGAGGTGGAGAGGAGAAGAGCACGAGTTATAGTACATTCACAGCCTGAGTTTACTTGGATGACAGCTCAAAAAGCTACTAGAAATAGTCCCTAATTCATCCCTACGCCAACAGCTGACAACTTGTCTCTTTGGATAACTGTAGTGAAAACATTTGTTAGTGTATGAATGTGATAGTTAACCACACTAAATTAGGCCAATATTATTTATATTTATTTGAGGTCGGGCACAAAGCTTATTTAACGTTTTATTCCACTTAAAATTGTTTTTATTCATAGCACTTTCACAAAAGGTCTAACGAATATAGCTTCAAAATAGCAACTGACAGACTTAAACCATGTGATTGCGCATGACGCAAACAAGTTCTTTACAATGGTGCACCCAAGAAGTTGATAAAAATATTTTATTCAGTTAAATATTTTGAAATTTGATAAAATAATCATAAAATTATGTATTTAAAAAAGTACAAGTATTTTCTCTTTTCCAAGTAAATATGATGCCTTTATTGAAAAGTATTAATGTATGCACTAGGCTATATGACATAATCAATAACATTCCAAAATGAAGCATTATTAGTACTTTTACTGTAATTATGTTTAAAATATTATTTTGGATTGGATAAAAATAAATTATTAAAAGTAATAAAATATCATAGTGTGTGAAAACTTAAGTTTGTCCATTAGTTATAATGTAAATTGTAAAATATAACATGTATGTAACTAAAAATCTTATCATTTATAACAAAACAGTGATATTTTACAAGTGTTGGCAGCCCAAAACCTAAACATATGATTTTTCAACTGTCATTCAGGTAAAAAGATATGGTGAAGAAACTTTGTAGTTTGATAGTTTTAATAACAGAAACCTTTTATTGCTCAGGTAAATCAAATATTGCTATAGTTAAAAATATTTTGTTTGATTTGCTACACATTAATCTCAACCCTTGTTTAATATTTGTCGCAAGTGGCACAGAATTTGACAAGCACGGTATTATTTAAAAAAAGTTTGTGTTCAAAAGCCACCATGTCCATGACAAATACTCAAGAACCGATGAAACTTATATGTGTAGAAAATTAAACTAAGTGGAGCCTAGCTACTAGAGCAATATTTTATTCACTTTGGCTGGCTAATAAGGCCCTTTCCCATCCAATCTTAAGTAAATTATGACTTTAGTAAGGATTGATTCACATGTTCACCGAAAATAGAGAGCAGAATCTTATTTGAGTATCACAGCAATACACACGCTGTATCTTGACCCATAATGCATTGCAATGCAAACTTAAAACAGCTGACTATCAAAATATTTTATTTTCTAGTGGATAGACATATATTATTTTATATCATTCTCCCAATGGATGTTTTCAAACTATAATTCTGTGTCATGACACAATTCAATACATTGATACGCACACTTTACATTACAAATCTCCTCACAACGGCCAACAAAGCTGTCTGTCTGATTCTAGCTCTAGAGCGCATGCGTTGTCAAATGCGTGGGCGCAAAGATTTCAGATGGTTAGTTCTGGGAGTTGATTGGTCCTCCCGTGCTGAACATCTCAGGCTGAGCGGACAAAGTAGAGATGAGTTGAACTTTAGTGGAACAGCTCGCGCCGATAAGGCAGAAATCTTGTGATTGGCTTGGAGCTCATCATGTGACCATGTTTCTGTTATGCGCTAGTTTTTCGGCAAACGTGTGAATCCACAGTAAGCCCTATATGGCCTATTGAAATGGACTGGGATCTAGGTTAGGTACAAAGCACCCTCTTTTACCCAGACACGTCCTTTTCGACAAAGATTAGATATATTCACCTGTTTTTACTTAGGCCTACCTGAAATAATTCAGTGATGGTGCCAAGAAAAATAAATAATCAGCGTTTAGATGACATTTCAAATTTTATTTTATTTATTTAAGACTTGTTAACAGAAGTTAAACAAACAAACTTAAGTTTTATTAATTGAAATTATTGTGTTATTGCAAGATGATTTAACTAAATGGGTGTAGTAATATGTAGAGGTATTTAGAAGGAGTCGGATGATATGTAAAACGCCTACCTACTAATTTTTTCAACATTTGTATAATTAACAATTGTTTTTACTAAACATTTATACTCACAAATCTTAATATTTAAAGCCGTTCAATCTTTTCCACATCTATTCAATTTTTTTAAATTCATTAAAAACAGTCAATGTAAGTATTTAATACTATTTAACTAATTTTTATTATGTAGTAGCATTTTTAATAGGCCTACTTTAATTTAAAGTATTATTCTCTTAATATCTAGGCTAACTAGTTATTTTATATACTTCTCACAGTTGGCATTAGAAATGCTGTCCTTCCATTTTGTGTCAAGTTTCTCCTTTTGTGATAGCTAGTTGTGATTACTGCGCTGTATTATTTTTAAGCACTGTCTCTTACTATTCGTTTGGGTTATATGCATATACCTATGTAAGCTACTAATTACACTAATGTATTAAGAATGAGGAAGGTTTCATTATTCAGACGAAGGCTACACACACTTGTGTTGAGGGAGAGAGGAAAACCATTTAGAAAAAAAAACACCTCAGTACACTTGACGGAGATTCGAACCCCGATCTTTCCATCATTGGCATTCTAGTCTAATGCAGGAGTGACAACTTGAAGCCACCAAAGTGGATTATTTTGCCATAGATTTTAATATTAATACCTATACAGTATTAATGTTTGTTTAATTTATACAAGGTAGAGCTGACACTAATCAAATAAGTGTGTTCTACTATATTTAATTTTAATTTAGTTTTCCTCTTTAAATTTCTTAATTAATTTTACAAGCATATAGCCCAAATGGGTAATAAAACGAGATGCTAAGTATCCTATTATTATTAATCAATTTTACAAAAGAAATCATAATATTCCTAAAAGTAGGCTACTTTTAGATAAAATCAATATTTTTGAACAAGTAGCACTGATTGGAGGAAGGTTATGGGTTTTTACAATCAAACAAAGAAACTAGGTAACGGGGCGTTCCTTCTGATCAACGCAAGCTCAAGTATGCGTGTGCTAATCGTACGTATGATATCTTACCTAGTAGATGCCAAGTTTTTCGTCGACCATATCTACAAAGCCAAAAATCGTCGTCTTTGTCGGAATGAATTCCCACAAAGGGTGTTGCGAGGGCGTCTGCCACTTGTCCCACAAGCAATATAGTTCCAGATAAGCTACTATTGAATTGTAATACCAGATGAAAATAAACTAACAAGTAAGTAAACCACATTGACGCACATATATCATTTAAAATGTGCCCCACGCCATAAGACAATCTAAGCTTCAAAGGTAAACTTCTAATTACATCAGAATAGTCATCACTTTGCCTTCTTGAGGTAGCCATTGTACATACACACAAAAAACAATCTACCTATTTACTAATGGACACAATATGCCTATGTTAGAAAAAAAATTAATTTTAGCTTGAAATTCTTCTTATTTATAATTCATTATTTCTTCAAGAAAAATCACAATTTTCTTTTAAAACTAAAAAATAACTAAAAATTTTGAAGTCATATGACAGCTGGTGTAACAACAAAGATCACTGGATTAGTCACATGGATCAAATAACAAGTGAGTCATCGGGTCGGGAATACCAACAATGACACAGTTCACCACAGATCACAGATCCGATTATCATAATTTGGGTCAAGGTCTAAGATATTTGATTCTGGTAATTCATTTCCTACCAACACTTAAACTTGAACTCCAGCGCTAGTGTTAAGGGCCTAAAAGGAGCGCGCAGTTTGAATCAAAATACTAGTAGAACGTTTAAATATGAATATTTATAAGATTAGAAATATGTGTAAGCTTTTATTTGTACACAATTTTATTGAAATTTGAAGTTATTGTTTAATTTAGGACAGTCATAAATACTACGTTTGTGGGAGCAATTAATAAGCTTATTGCATGGCGTTGTAATTCACATTAGAATCCGAAGTTATTTGTACCAGACATATTTGAAAAGAAATCAAAATAAGATCAAGGTTATTTGGAATAGCATATTTAATCGCATATTTAAGAATCAAATCAAGCTATTATGTTTGTTTTAGTGAGGATTTACTCGCATCTAGATATCATATTCTGAAAATTGAAAAATGAGACCTGAACAGGGGGATCGAAACCGGGACCTTTGTGTTAGTACGCCAATGCTTTAGCTATTTGATTCTTAAATATTCGATCCCTTACAATTATAATAATTGTAAAAGTGGCAGCAATAAGCCAACTACCGAGTCTAAGGTGGCTGCGTTATCTGATAGCTCGTGATCTTAATAAATAACACATTTGTAGCCGACGATTTCCGCACGTCTATCATATACTCTGCCTTAAAATATGAAAGAAGAATGACCCTGAGCACGGGATGATTCTTGGATAGCTCAGTGGTTAGAGCATTGGTGTACTAAGCCAAAGGTCACGGGTTCAATTCTCGTGTTCAGGTGTCATTTTTCAATTTTCAGAATATTACACAATTAATGACAGATTGGCTGGTTGTTTATAGATTACTTTTGGAGGCCCCTTGAAGATATTTTATCAGTTTTGGGGAATTGCAGCACGAGGAAACCTGTTTTCAATAGATTGTTGAGTTTGTGGAGCCCAGGGTGGTATGTGGTGACTAGAGGGATGATGTGTTTTTTTTCCTGTTGATACTGTGGTCCCAATATTTTGATCTCTGTCTATTTGACTACACGCTAGTATTTTGGCGTAGCCTCCCTTCATAAAATCATGTTGCAATTTTTTTTATTGTATTGCAAAAGGTCATCACTGATGGAGAAAATTATTTTGGCTCTGACGGCTAGGCTATGTGAGAGTGATCTCTTTGTGTTCATCGGGTGGTAGTTCTCATAGTGAAGATATTGTTTCTGGTTGGCTTCTCTGGTGTGCACGGTTGTTTTTAGGTGTCTCTGAAGAAGGCTGTCTATATTTAGAAAATTAATGCTAGATGTGGATCTTTTCCAGGCAAATCTTAACGGTGAAAATTTGTTGAGGTCTGCCAGGAAGGACTCGAGTTGCTGAGTGGTGTTGGTCCAGGTCATAAAGATGACATTGATGTATCTGAACCAATAAACGGGCTGTAGCAGTTGTCTGCCCAGGAACATACATTCCAGTCTACCCATATACAAATTTGAAAATGAGGGGGGCCATGCGCGTTTCCATGGCAGTACCTTTAATTTACAAAGAGATTTTGTCCAGAAATCTGAAGTAATTTTTCTTCAAAATTAAATTTGATAGTTTTATCAGGAATGCAGTAGTGGGTCGGGTACCAGAAGGACGTGTATTTAGATAGTCCTCTCTTGCTGAAAGTCCGTGGATATGGGGGGTATTGGTGTAGAGTGATGTAACATCGATTGAGACCAAGATGACATACTGTGGAAGAGGAGTGGCCAGTGTGTGAAGTCGTTCTAGAAAACTATTTGTGTTTTTGATGTAGGATGGTAAATTCTTGACTTGAGGTTGAAGATGTGAATCCACAAGGTGCTGATATGCGTTCTGTAGGTGAACCACATCCTGATACAATTGGTCTGCCTGGAGAAGGGAACGTTTCCTTGTGGATCTTCGGAAGTAGGTAGAAATGTGGTGTGGAAGGTTTCGGGGGGTTAAATTTTGTACAGTTTTATCATTTATTTATTTTTTTAATAATAAAAAATAACGACGAGTGATGGCGTTGGCAGACCAGTGGGGTCCAAGCTCCTGGGGTTCTGGACATTCGGGCCTCGGCTCTTGGGGTTCTGGGCCTGCGGGTCTCAGCCTCGTTGGTCATGCGGTTAGCCGTTTTAGATCTCCAGTGCTTACCTGTACAGTTATTAGTGCATGGGCTAGAACATGGGCGCCTCCCCTCGTACGCATGAGTAGTGGGAAATTATTTTCCCACGCGCAATCCCATTCCCATAACACGGGAAAAAGTGGAGATCACAAGGTCACTTCTGTGAGCGGAAGTAAACAGCTTCGATCACCACCCTAGATAGGTGGAAGGCACAGCCCCAGTGTCTGTCCAGCCAGTGAGAGACTGAAAGGGGAGAACGAGTTAATTCTAGACTCCCTGGGTATCCAGCCTGATCCAGATTATCTCACCCTTCGGGGTGAGGGGATGGAGCTTTTTAGGTAACAACCTAGAAACTGCCCTGAGCCTCAATGTCCAGGGGTGCACGTAAAGCACGTTTCACGTTAATTGCCCAGTCTTTTCATTGATATCTTGATGTTGCGATTCTTGTTGAATAATCTGTTGTAGTTGTTTATTATAATTATTATCTGTAGGGTCCTGATTTAACTGGGTGTGAGTTTGGGTGTCTGAGAGTTGCCTCTCAGCTTCAATGATGTAGTCCTGGAGGTCCATGACGACAGCCGTTGACCCTTTGTCTAAAGGTAGGATGGCGATATCTTTGTTGTTATGGACTGATCGAAGGGCTTGACGTTCTTGGTTGGTCAGATTACTAGTTTCCCAAAGTTGATTTTTAAAATCCGGGGTTGAGGCATTCTGTACAACAAAGTTTATGAATTTTTCTACCAGATGGTCTTGAGGTAGTGGTGATGGGTCCCAGCTAGACGGTGGCTCAAACTTTTTGATGGCAGGGCTTATGGATTTGGAATCATCTGCATTGTAGGGGTCCTGAAAATAATAATATTTGATACGAAGGTTTCTGTCAAATGTGAAAACATCTTCCACAAGGCCGAAGTTGTCAAAGTTATGGGTAGAATGGAATGTAAGGCCTTTTGATAGGATGTTGTATTCATGTTCGGATAACTTGTATTGAGATAAGTTAAGAACTGAGCTGGTCGGTATCTTGTTGTTGGTTAGTTGTTTATCAGGTCCAAATTAGCTGGGTAAAGTATGTGGAATATCTATGTGAGTGGGAATTTTCAATATGAAAGCTAGGCTGGGCTTTTGATTAGACCTAAAAGATATTGTTGTGTCTTGCTGTTTGATATAATTATTCTTTTTCTTTAAATTAAGTCGCACATAGTTTGGGAGCTTTAATAATTGATTCTATGCTGATTTCTTTAACTATGAAGAATTGACTGTTGTTAGTGTGTTGCTTATATCCACTAGTTTTTTTTGATAGGCCATACGGGTGACTTTAATATGGGAAAGCAATTGTGTATGGTTGTGTGCTAGTTTATACGTATACATCAGTAGGACTTTTGAGGTTAGATGGCTAGAATGGTATTGAATAGTTCTAGAAATTATAGGTCTCATGAATCTTGGCATTCCTCTCAGAGGAGGTTTGAGATCTAGGCCCTTTGGTGCATAGAAATAGGCAGCATTCCAGAAAGTATATATGGCAAAGAATGATGGCTGATTTAAATGCACGTTGTTTGATAGATTTGATTTGACAACATGCATTCAAATCAGCCACCATGGTTTGTTTGGTCTGGTCTAAAATGGTACTTTGTTATTTAATATTCGTGCTCGGGTTCACCCTGAAAAGTACCCAAGTACATTTCAAAAACCTGGTGCTAATGTTTTTTTTCTTCTTTATCAAATCACTAGCTAAGGTTAATTTTTTTTTAGTAGGTAGTTACTAAGACAACCAGTGGTGCACCTGGGGATAAGTGGGACTGCATCTTAGTATCCGTCTCGAATATCCTAATTGTTATCTTAGTGTGGTAGTTGGGAGGAAACGTACCCGCATCAGTGTCATTAGAGAGTGGGGAAAATTTGAGCAAGACCATACTAAGTACACCTAGCTGGGATTTGAACCGCAATCTTCCCGTTACTGGCCAATCCAGGGTTAATTATAACAAAACGATAAATTATAGAGTAAAACTATAAAATAGACCGCTGAAAATGTCCAGAATACATAAGGTAAGATTTCAGCCAAGGCTTATGACTTGATGTTTAGAAGGGTATATTGTTACAATTATTAAAAATACTCTTCAACTTATTAATAAAAAAAAGTACACATAATATAATAGTTGGCTTTGCTTTGTCTGGTGTGGGGTGCGCTGAACGTGTTAAATGTTACTGTGGATTCAAACGTTCACCAAAAAACAAGTGCAGAACAGAAACGTGATCACGTGAATAGCTCTAAGCCAATCACAAGATTTCTGCCTAATTGGCATGAGTTGTTCCGCTAAAGTTCAACTTATCTCTACTTTGTCCACTCTGCCTGACATGTTTGGCACAGGAGAACCAATCAAATCTCGGAACTAACTATCTCATATCAATGCACATGCGCATTTGGCAATGCATGCACTCTACAATTAGAAGCAAGCAGACAGCTTCATTGGTCTTTGTGAGGATATTTGAAATAATTCGTTAATGTAAAGCGTGTGTATCGGTGTATTGGATTGTTTCACTACACAGCACTATAATCTGAAAACATTCATCGGGAAAATTATCTAAAATATGTGTTTATCCACTATAAAATAAAATATGTTGATAATCAGCTGTTTTAAGTTAGCGTCGCAATGCATCATGAGTCAAAATAATGTGCGAGTTGCTGTGCCCCTCAAGCAGATTATGCTGTCTATTTTCGGCAAACGTGTGAATCAAGCTTTCGGGGGAGGTTGAGAGATCGTCAAATTAGGAGAGCCTACCTTAAATACATAGAGAAACTACACTACAACAACAACAACAACAACAACAACAACAAAACTTGATCGTGAACTGAGACTATTCCATAACTTCTGTCGTAATGCCTTTTCATCAGTCCACTTTATTATAAACGGAATAAAAACACCATGCACAGCAATAAGGAAACTGCACTCCACTGAAATCAACCAATTGATGTTATACCCACCGGGTAGCACTGAAAGGAAACAGGGCAGGTGCGAGCATGAATATCCTTTGAGGATTCGCTTAAAAGCCGACGATGGTCGAAGAACAAGCGAACACAAATTTGCGCCTAGTGACCATGTACGAAACCTACCGAAGGCTGTTCGGTGGCGTTCTCTGTGTCGATCAAAATGAAATGAATTTCGTGTTCATTACTGCTCATTCGCTTGTGTTCTCTTCGGTGTAGTCATAGCTTTAAGCTTAGTTCCTGAAACCCCACTTTCTCAATACAGCCATGTTTAAATTGTGCAATTAAATGTTTAAAAATATCTTATTGTTAAATCAAAAAAAGTTTCTATCACACCTGCAATAACAGTTCTTTGTGAAGCGAATGATTCAAATAAAACCAACTACTCGCACTTGTTACACTCTTATGGTGAGTGTAGATTGCACGATCAAACCTAATAAAATACGCCGTTCTATTTTTTGTTTTTTTCCCGCGTCCTTGAATTATCACAATAATTGAACTTGCTACGGCGACTAGTTTAAAAATTAATAAAAAATAAAACCGGTTCGCTCAACTTGTAGACGATGTAAGATTTCTTGTATGCAAACGACTTGTTTTCAGATTAGAAGAAATTATAAAACAATTTAACAATGGTCAAATTGTTTCAAAAAGGTAAAACAAAAATATTCTCTCACTAGTGTCACAGAGTGTACAATGGACAATTAAAGATATTTAAAAGCAAGACAGTTTTTTATATATAACTTTTAACTTCTGTCTAAAATTAGTGAGTCTTTCTACACAAATCTGAAAGGGGGCATTGGTTCGAGTAAAAGTCACTAAAACCATTATGTTAAGTTTAGTCCTGCCTTAAACCTCGATTGTACGTTTTTGTGTAAGATGAGAGCTATACATATTAATTCTTATATATCAGGTAAAGTGTTTTACATAATATCAAGTAAAGTTATATAAATATATGCTATTTAAATATTTATACATAAAGTAGGGTCAAGTGTTATGCATGAACTGTCAAAAGAGAGACTTTTAGGTCAAGTGTTCAGTAGTGTACGCAGGATTGCGAAGTAGGGAGGGCTCAAGGGAGTTTTACTATTATGTACACCTAGAAGCTATTTTGAAAGGTTTTTTTTGTTGGTAGGTATTTGTTAACTTGATCATTTATATTATTACTCTTATAAACATGATAATCTAACAAAATAATAAATATATAGGCCTAAATTAAAGTTGCCAAGTTGCCTTAACAGTCACATAGGCCTACTGTTGCAAAAATCACTGATTAAGTTATTTATAATAGTTTAACTGGTCACACCCCCTTCCCCCCATTTTATTTTCACGGTAGGGGTGGCTCAAGGCCCCTCAAGGCCCCNCCCCCCGTGGGTATGCTACTGTAAGTGTTATGCATATCTCAAGTTTTATACATGTCAGGTCAAGTGTTATATGCCGGGTAAAGAATTATACATATCGTTACAAAGTTACACATGCCAGATATCGAACCAAGTGTTATACACGTCAGGTCAAGTGTTAAAACACATTGAGTCAAGCTATTTCAAGTGTTATACATGTACCTACTCAAAAGTTATACCTGTCAGATAAAGTGTTATATATGCCCGGTAAAATTTTTACACATCTAGTTATCGATAAGCTGTTTTAAGTGTTATAAATGTTGTGTCAAGTGTAAAACACAGTTTTTAAAGTATTTTTTATGTCGGGGTCAAGTGTTCTATATGTCACATGTAGAGCCAAATATTAAAGGTGTCACTTCAAGTGAGGCATGTCAGGTCAAGTGTTATCATGTCATGCCAATCCATATATATACAGGTCAAGTATTATAAATGTCACGCCAAGTCATGTACAGTACATTTAGGTCAAGTGTTATATGTCAGATGAAGTGTTACACATGCCAAGTAAAGGTACAATCCCTTGGTGCGTCTTGCATCTGCGACTGGACTGGTTTCCATAGTTTGTTATGTGCCCAGTTCCTTCGAGGCGACTGCGACTGGCGACCAGAGTGTGTGTCTAGCGTCTCTACATTGCGTCTGTGTCCACACTGCTTCGAGAGCACCACCGAGCAAGTGTGTATTTTAGTAGAACTATATTTAGTTTTGTCATAATTGCTTTTCAACACAGGAAATAAAATATAGAAGTTGTTTACTACAGATACTTAAAAGAAAAAGGGGTTCAAAGGAACCGCGCTATTCGAGGAAATATTAGGTTACATTCAGTCTAAGCTTACAGTGATAATAATTAAGGTGGTGCTTACAATTAAGGGGCATTTAAATATTAAGGGGGTGGGGAGGTACTTAGTCCATGTCACAATTTTATATTTGATTGGGCTGGTTTTGAAAATGGTCCAAGATTTCTCCATAGAAGAGGACGAAAATTTAATTGTAGGGATGGAAAAGCACCCATCACTTTTTGACATATCTTCGCCGATGTACCGGGACCAACATGTGAAGGACAACGCATGGAAAGAGATCTCAGGAATAGTTGGTCGATCAAGCTAGGTAGTATTTTTTATCCACACTATTCCAAAATAACAAATAACACGGAACATTAAATAAAACACAATTGAAAAACTCTGATAACTGAGGAATGATCTGTACTGCACATAAAATTACCCACGACTGGTGACCAAGAGACGCATCTAGGGAAATATTGTACGTGCGTCTGCGACTCAACACACTGCGTCTGCGGTTGTAGACACAAGACACAAGCCGTGCCAAAGGAATCCTACCTTAAAGTGTCAGGTCAAGAGTTTTACATGTCAGGAGGGTCCGGGGTTCAATCCTAGGTCCCGGCATAGATTTATCTGATTGCCAAACCCTTCCTTCACCTCTGAAAAGACGTGTATTAATCACAACTTGTGAATGTGAGGAATGCCAGGCCTCCGCCGTGGTTCGGATCCCACGTTAAACTGTAGGTCCTCCATTTCATCTCATAATAACCCTATCATTACACATTAGCGTAAGTGCGTATAACCCGAACGGGTAGTAAGATGCGGTGCTAATAATGATGATGATAACAACAATAATAACAATAATAATGATGATGATGATGATACCTGTCAGGACAAATAATATAAATGTCAGATCAAGTGTTATACATAATATCAAGTTGAATACATTTAGCATAAAGTGTTTATATCATCAGCATCAAGTGTTATAAATGTTGATTTAAATGTTATATATCTTGACTCAAATGATATAAGCTATATGTTGGGACAAGTGTTATACATAATGAATAAACTATCATTGCCCATATATGCTGAGTCAAGTGTTATACATTTTGAGTCAAGAACTAACGGGGGGATCTAGGTATTTGGTAAGTTCTATTGGGCCAACATGTTAATTCAAGTGTTATAAATGTTGGCTCAAGTGTTATATATTATGTGTCTACTTTTATACAATAGGTACCTACATTTTACATGGGAATGACAGCTCAAGCAACTACTCCACAAGATTTGTTTGAAAACACTTTCTATTCTGGGCAGAAGTAGAGAGGAATGTGCCTTATTAGGTTAAGTCCCTTGACATGTCTCGGTAACCAAAATGAAAACCAAACAAACATATTTTAGCCACTTTCAAAACCACTACAGAGTTTTAACTGTTGATTCGCCACTTTGAAGGAACTTAATATGGTTTGGAGATGATAAAAATACTGATAAACCAAACCTCTTAGTTCCCTCAACTACCATATGTAAACAACTTTAAATAGCTCTCAAACAGGAGTTTACTGTCAGATTACAAGAGGCCTGGGACTATAAATAGGACTACCTTTAACACACATTAATAAATACCACTAAAAATATGTTTCACTGTTTTTTATATTATCAGACACAAGATTATGTAATATGTGCTATTTATTTAAATAAATCCATTGTTTTATTAGATTTGTAATGATTACATTCCTCATTCCCAAATAAGAATATTCTAAATTTGGAGTCATGATTCCATACTTGATCCCAATAATAATTTAGGTGATTAATTTGAAAACATGTTCAGTCCATGGACTTAACTTGCTTTGGGCTGGACTGAAAAATTTAACTCTCAATACTGCCACATGTGAACTGGTTAGATTTTGTAACAATGTTCAAAAGAGATACATATAGTATTTGAAGTAACAGGAAACATGTAGAAATTAAAAATTCAAAGCAGTTTAGTTGATACAGTTTTTTTTTGTTCTCCTGTAAATTTTAAAAAATGGACTGAATTGGTTTTCGGAATGAGCTCTTCATATATTCAAGTTGATTAGATTTTATTGACCTTATTGAAAGTAGTAAAAAAAAATGGTAGAAAATGGCATAAAATATATTGATGGAAAGATAGAGGTTCAAACCTCTCTCAGGTATATTGAAGGTGTTTTTTCCAAAATTGATTCCCACACTTCTGCCTTGCAAATTCTAGTATATTTCCCTTAATTTCTAACTTACTTATTCCTAACACATTAATGTAAATGTTATACGCATATAGCCCAAACGGTTAGTGAGACGTGATAAAAAACCAAAACCAAATTTGATATAAGACTTGGAGAAAGGGGAAAGACGTATCTAACCGAACACGTCTGAGTTTACCTGTGTAAGACATTGTACCCTCTTTTTAATCATTAATTATAAACACTTTGTCTATTAGTTTCAGTATTTCTAAAACCTGCCATTTCATTCCCAATCCGGCATCAAAGTCATGCCCAGTCTCACTTGAAGCAAATATTGAGAGAGGAATTGAACTCGATCCAAGCCGCTGGGACGTGGAAGAACGAGCGAATCATCACATCCATGCAAGGGGTGACCATCACCGCTGAAGGCAGCCAAGGGAAACTTCTCAACTTTTGCGCAAATAATTATTTAGGATTATCCGTGAGTGATTTATTTTATTTGGTAAACTTTTAAATTAAGAGGGATTGGAGTGTTAAAATATATGAATGTGACATATTAAGAGCGTGCCAATCAGCTCTGAGATACAGTCGGCTAGAAATTGTACATTTATGCGAACACTATTGCACGTGGATAATTTATGATTAAACATTAATAGAGATAAAGAGTTGATAGAAGTTCCTAATACTGAACATTTTTGAATCATTAAATTACATTTAGATTAAAACTGCATTGAAAAGTCCGTTTTTAACCATTTTAGAATGGCTTCACAGATAAGTATTGTGTACAAATCTTTATTCTGTCATAATAGAGACATGCTGTGGCTATTAACAAGAAACTTTGTTGCTTTGTCCCCCATCGTCACTGCGGAAAATGTCGAGTATTCATTCAAATACGAATGCACTGCACACCTCACTGGCATATTGTAGGTGTTTTCTTTTCCCTCTTACTCCCATACCTCACACGCGCACACACACACACAAACGCAGATGCAAGCCAGGAGCTGAATTGGGCCTGCTCTGATGAACACTCTTAACAATGATGTGATCAATTGGAATTACAAACCCACTTCACTGGCCAAATAGTCTAAAGTGTGTGTGTCACTCTTATTTTTAGACTGGCCTGCTGATGATGGTTGGGTCTACTGAGGGTGGTATCCCTAAATGGTTTCCCACTCTGCTTCTTCGCAAATGTGGGTATATTACCTCTAAAATGCTTCCTTCTTCCTCCATACCTCCCTAGAGTAATTATCATGTATGCATATAACATGAATATAATAGTAAGATATAGTGATAATAAAAAAATGAGCCATAAAGTCTCACTATTTGTTTAGGCTATATGCATCACACATATATAAATATACTTGTGGACCCGACAGACGTTGTCCTGCCCGAACGTTGACTTTTCGTTTGGGTGGCATAATTGATTTCGATAATAAAACAAATACTATGTGATCATCACAATTACAAATTCACAATGAACTCCAATTAGTGAGTAACACAAATATTACAAATTCAGTGTTTGTCAAGACAACATACAAAATAAAACATCTTTTCATTTTTGGCATTTCGCCCACAGCTCCACAAATATCAGCTGTATCGAAAAACAAACATAACTATGAATTATTCTCAGAAGTTCAATTATTCATGAACTTTTCAGAAGGTTTTAACGGTCAATTATTAATATTATATTCATTATTATAAATATTGGGGGGTGGTGAAATTTTGAGGTTACATGTTCTGATATACAAAAAAAAAATTAACAAAAAAATCCAAAAAATTCCTAGAACCCGATTGCAGTGCCACCTACCGGGTCCAATTGTGAATCTAAACCATCCACGGACCCACTCAAACACACACACAAAATTTCATCAAAATCGGTCCAGCAGTTTAGGAGGAGTTCAGTGACATACACACGTACAGAAGAATTATATATATTAAGATATTATATTGTTATTGTATTATGAATTAGGAAGTTGTACAATGGATGAAATGTACCCTCATTTGTGAGGAAAAAGTGGGTAACCATTTAGTAAAAAAAACACATTAGTGTACCCAACCTCCACATCACTGGCAAACCAGACTAAATAAGCTTGCTACAAAGTCTGCATGACTACTGATGCAGGACGCAAGCTATACCTTTGATTTTCTTACAAATGTAGATTAGAAGCACACAAGTTTAGAACATACAAACATATTTTTTTGCAGTAAACATTGATAGTATCAAACTGAACCTGAGCGAACAAAGACGAATGGTGCTTCATTTCGCATACTGTTTACAATCAAGTGAATTCTCCACTCGTTGACGCTCATTCACATGTATTCTTTAACGTTCGCTTTGGTGTAGATAGGGCATAATACGTCACATTCAATAAACTGGGATGGTAACAATGAGATCAGGGTTTAATTCTCAGTTGCAAGTACCGTGGCTGGATTTTCTAAATGATTTCCCACTTTCCCTCCATGCATATGCAGGCATTAAAATTCTACCTTACACATTCCTACTTTATTATTGCAATTAATGTGTGCGTATAGCCCAAACGTGTACTTAGATATGGCAAAAAAAACAAAAAAAAAACAACGCTGATGAAATAGGAATGAGGAAGGTAGGACTGAACCCTGATATACTTGCCACTGGCAAGCCAGCCTAACTCTAGAGTGATACATTGGACCATGTGAGCGCCAAGGTGGGTAACAGAAAGTTTAAAAGGCGAGTTAAATCTGATGGATGGCTTATTTAACTTAAAAATTTGTAAGAATTTGTTCATATTATTTCTTCTCATATATTCTGCAATATTATAACTGTATTAATTATTCAGATTTCTTCTGTTCTAGAGCCATCCAGAAATAATAAAAGCGTCACAGAAGGCGCTTAAGGAGTTTGGAGCAGGACTAAGTTCTGTAAGATTCATCTGCGGCACTCAGAGCTTACACAAAGTAAGTAAATATTTTGTTCGTTCATTCAAAATAAATTATTAAATAATTTAGTGATCATATCACTTTGTATAAGTGTAGAGATGAAAGTTTCCCGCGGTGGCGGCTCGCAGCCAACCAAGTAGGTGAAGGGGCTTGATGGCAGATAATATTACGTGTATACATAAATACATCAAATAGTAGGTTGAGGGAAGAGTAGGAGACATAAGTTGCAAACACTTAAGCCTACCTTAAAATGATTTTGTTAATATTTTATTGTTATATTGAAACTTAGATCCAAACCAATAGTGACAGTTAGAGATGAAAAATGTTCTGGTAAAATATTAGATCATTAAATCCTAGAGGAAGGAGATGTATTCGTTAAGGCTTTGATAATTAGTATTGAAGTATTAACACGATCTACCAAACATGACCTTAGTGACGCATTCAACCACCAAGCACTGTAGTATGTACACGAGTGTGAGAAGAGTACTGGAATCTCTGTTATTGCTTTGTTGTAAATCATTTGATAATTTTTCTGGTGTTAACGCCCTCGGAATAAATAAACTAAAATGTAAAACTTAAAACCTTGGGATGTATTGATTACATTCATTTTATTTAAACTGCAGGGATTTGTTAGAATTATTACTCAAATCATTCATAAACTTATTTTTTTTCTCATCTCATCTTGCTACTTATCTGGGCTATCAATACATTTACAATAGTTGGGTAAGGAGGAGGAAGGTATATTTAAGAGAAAATGTACCCAAATTTGTGTGGAGGGAGTGTGGGGAGCACTTTAGTACACCTGGCAAAAATTTGAACAGTATGTTAGGATCATATGTTGTGCGTGTTGCTCAAAATTGTTTGTTTGTGAATGTGACACTTTAGACCATGTGAACATTAGTGAAACCCGCCTCGGTGGCGTAGTTGGCTAACGCTCCAGTTGTGTTGAGCCAGACCCCCGAGGACGGGGAGATCGAGGTTCGAATCTCGGTCGGGTGAACTGGGGGGAGGGGTTCCTAAATGGTTTTACACTCTCCCTCCACGCAAATGTGGGTTCACTTCCTCTTTAATTCAACCTTCCCAATTCCTAATCCATTAGTGTAATTAGTACTTAAGCGTATAACCCGAACGGGTAGTAAGACACGGTGCTAAAAAAAATTAAACATTAGTGAAGGTTTTTATTTTTTTCCAGGAGCTTGAGAGTAAGGTAGCTCAATTCCATGGCCGCAGTGATGCCATTCTGTACCCGAGCTGTTTCGATGCAAACGCTGGGTTGTTCGAAGCCTTAGTCACCCCGGACGATGCCATCATTTCTGATGAACTCAATCACGCCTCCATCATAGATGGCATCCGCCTTTGTAAAGGGAGGAAGCTGCGGTACAAACACCGTGACATGGCTGGTAACTTTAAGTTAACTAACACTAACAAAACAGTTTGTACCTCACTCACACAGATTGAAATATGTTTGATTTTTCTTCTTTTGTGTTATTTTGAACACTTACATGAGGCTCAATTTCACTTCAGGCTGCCACAATTTTGTTGTATTTAAAATTGAATTTTATGTTTAGTAAATAATTATATAAATATTAGGACTAATATAATAAAAACAAACTTGAAATCACCATGTTTTAAGGACCATTCACATTTATCAATCAAAGACAACTCTTCACGGATAATATTTTCATTGATTCTACTGTATCACTAGGTGAGGTTTTGGGTTAGTGAGCCTAAGCTCCAATTTTTTAATAATGATGGCATTTTTTTAATTCAATTTATTAAATAGATCTGGATTTAAAGTTACAAGAAGTCAAAGATGCTCGGCTAAAGTTTATTGTGACTGATGGTGTCTTCTCTATGGACGGGAACGTGGCTCCGCTGCCGGATATTTGCAAGTTAGCCGAGAAATATGAGGCTCTGACGATTGTCGATGAAGCTCATGCCACTGGTTTCTTTGGGCGAACTGGGAGGTAAGTTTCTGTTCAACTTTTTTTTTGTTAGTTTCAAACTAAACAGAAACAAAATATTAGATTCTCATGGGAAAATTTGGTTTGTTTCGTCTTCTTGTACACTCTGTTAAATAAATCACAATGATAATTTATATCCCCTCATAGACAACGTTTAAACCATAACTCTTGATCATTCTATTCACACATGCACGCACACGCACACCAAAATTACTCTGAGAATACACTCTAAAACTGTGTTTTTAATGTTTATGAGTATGTTTCGTGTATCAAGGTAGACACAGTAATATTCGTAAGTTTTTGAATAACTCTTTTATTTGCTTAACTTGGTATAGAAAAGCTTTAAACTTTACAATGGGTAGTCAAATCTTAATTTCTCGGAGACACTTGTGCAAAATTTTCTAACTCAAGATTATGATGGTTCTTGTCATTTTATGTAACCCTAACTAAAAAAAAAAGCGGGTCTTACAATAATATCTCTCCCTGGAGCTACAGAAAAAACAATTTGATGGATTTAATTCGAACTTTATATTTTCATACCTCTAGGCAACTTAATTATTTTTACTTTAGCAATTAAGGATATAACTTATTTGTGAAGTTTGCACTAATATTTCTGTTAGAAATAGTAATATGTGGAGTATTTTAGATGATTAATGATGCTGTGCACTTTGTTTTTAGTTTAAAAAATCACCTAAGCAAAGCTAAGTGATACCCTAGATTTTAACACTACCCCATTTCACCACATAATTGTCCTTTAATTTTTTGTGGGGAAAAAAGTGGGGTGCGACCATTAAGTGAAGCTTTAAACCCAAAGAATAGTTTTAATATTTAGTGCGGAAAAAAAACCTTTGTGTGTTAGTGTACAGCTAGCAGATAATCACTGGTTTAGCTTGTGCGGGATGATGCTAATCTTACCAAATCATGTTACTTGTGTTCGGTAGCTTTGCTTGCCCGCCCACCCCTTTTGCTACAAACCACGCGATTTGGCTTTTGGAAATATACCTACTGACAATCTTTATGTGCTGAAAATTCTAGGCTCGTGGTGCTTGAGATCACAACTGCGCATCCAAATTCAACAGTTATAGATCTTAGTGGTGCGTGGAAATGAGGAAGTATCTTGCCTCTGTCTACCTTTTAAATTGACGTAACGAACAGGAATACACTATGAAACAATTATGCGATGACATTTTATAAACCAATACTTGGACTGAAAAATTAATCAGGGTGCAACAATTACGTGGTGAAATATGATACCATTTATTTACGTTTGTGTCATATACAAGGTGTTAGCTACCTACCTTTGGCCTTATCATTATAAAACCAACACAACAGGCTAATCATAACATAAACCAATAATTTTACCAGTTATTGAAAAAAAAAGTTTAGTGATAAATTTTCAAAATCCTCGAGAGTAAAACCCAGGATATGTTGGCCCTCCACACTCGAGTAATGACATGTCAAGCGACACAAGTGTTATTTTCTTGCCAGAGGCACAGAAGAGTTCTTCGACATGTCGGGTAAGGTGGATATCATCAACTCGACGCTAGGCAAGGCTCTCGGCGGCGCGTCTGGTGGATACACGACGGGGCCCTCTGAAGTGGTGCAACTGTTGCGCCAGAGAGGTCGACCGTATCTCTTCTCCAACGCTCTCCCTCCGCCCGTAGTGGCTGCTGGGATCAAGGTTGGTAACAACACACTCGCTTACGAAGAGAGGTGAAACCAATCGATACAGCTTTGTCAAATAGAAACAAAGGGTTCAATTTGTGCACTTGGGTAGAGATACTGTCTGTTCCCCCTGGTTCAGTCGGTAGTGTGTCTGTCTATCTTGGGATCAAATTCTCCACGGTCGAAAAATGTGGGTTTCCCCTTTCATAGTGATGAATTAACGGAGTTGGGTGTTGTGTTTGTTTTAAATTAAGCTAGTTTGAAAGTCATGTGGTGGTAAAATCAATAGATTCAGAAAGTGGACGTTAAATAACTCATACAAAAAATATATTAAGACTACCACTAGAGATCGGACCCTTGAATCATCAAATCCTTAAGGCTATTTGAGATTCGAGGTCTCCAGAAAATATAGGATTTGAGACTCTTATCGTTAAATAAATTTTTTTTTACATTTTTTCAGGTGAAATTTGTTTTATGTCTCTAATACTACTTATTGGAGGTTCAGAGCCAATATAATTATAAAATAAAATCTACAACCAGGCCCCAGACCATTAATTTAACACTTAACTGAATGTAAAGATGTTAAAAAGAACAGATTATTTATAAGAAAGAATGTTATCATTTTGGTACTATTTCTATTTTATATTATTCTATTATATTTACTCTTATGGTCATTATTTTTTTCAAGATTCAGATTTAAATTTGAGATATGAAGATAAAGTAGGGATTTAGATTCAAATTTGTGAAACACTGGATTCGACCCAACTTGAGTTACCACCTGCCACATAACCACCTGCCACATATTAAATTATACATTCCAACATTCCCAGATAAAACCTCCTGTAATTTAATAACAGTCCCAATTGAATTGTTTAGTGATTCAGAGTGTGCTATTGGCGACACTGTTGTTGTTGAGGAACGAAACTTTAAGAATTTGTGAGAATTTAAACTGAAATAGGAAAACAAAATATTTAAATTAAAAATATATATATTTGTTTAGGTCGAATTCATAAAATGATTTTGAACCATTTATGACAGATTTTTTACGCCCATAAAAAAAACTTTGAGCAGAATCCAATGTTAACAAAACTTCAAATGCAGACAACCCTTATCGCCACCATTAATTCTTTTTCTATATTCAGTAAAGTGATGTTAACATTGAGTCATATTTAGGAACACTGAAATATCGTGAGACCTGTTTATACAAACTTTTATTTAGCACATTAAAATTAATTAATTTTTTTTCTAAAAGTGAGCGTTCTTGAATGTATTAGATATACACAAAATAAAACCATACCTATTGAATCTTTTCATGAAACCCATTACTTGGCCTTTTATGTGCGAATAATGGTCAATGTCTATTAAGTTGAATGAAAATTAATGCTATCCAAATTCCAAACTATACACATTTTTACTAAGTAGCAGTTAACATTGTTCATTGCTTAAAATTTCCAAAAAAAATGGTACTAACTGCACCATTATTGATTTCTTCTTAATATTCCTGTAACTAATCAAAGTTTCCAATCCACAAAAAATATTTACCACCACCAGAGACTATTGGTACATAACAGAAGAACAATATGTGTTTTATCTGGCTATTATAACAACCTTTTTGTGACCAAAGGCAAATACCTATTTCAAATTTAAGAATTTTTTTAGTCTCCTCTTTTAGAAAGTTGTGTTGCACGTTTCACACTCCTCCCTGATGAATTTCGATAGAATGAAACCTAGGTCGGGGGATTAGGCGGTAACGACTTTTCTTTAAGAGGCAACCAGTAGCTCTTTGTCCAATGACAGCAATGTAGAGTGTGAACTGTGTTCTTCTTTTCATTGTAAACATCATATTGTGTTTGTTCCTTTTATATGTTTCTACCCACCTTTCATGTAACTTCTTCTAAATATAATGAAATTCAAGAATTTTATGTAATTTTTCTATCCATATCATTGTACCACTTAATTTTAAGTTGATTTTTTTTACCATTTTTAGCCGAAAAATTCCTTTTATGTACTGAATTTTAATACCATAATCCAACATTTTATTTAGAAAAATTCAATCAACGTCTTTACTACAAATCAAAGTATCAAGTCCAGGGTGCCTGCCATTCGGGAAAACTTGAATTAGCCGGGAATTTGAAGTGGTCGGGGAAAAACGGGAGCAAGTCGGGAATTTAATAAATAAATAAAAAATCCGGGAAAATGTTATTTTACTCAAAATTTGAAATGTACCGTAATAATCATTAAATCAGTACATTACATTGTGATTCTAATAGCTTTGTTTTTGTTTGTAGCTGTACTGTATTTTATTACTTTATAATTCATAGTAGATTATGTTAATAGACCTATAAATAGAAAAAAAAAGTTTATCTAAATTTTAAAACCTATTTATTATTCATAAAAAAGATTAATAAAAAGAGAGGGGGAAGGGTAGGTGGTCTAGAAGGGTGTGACATACTTTTGTGTCTGGAATTTTGGAAATGATCAGGGGAAAAGTCGGGAATTTCATTGGTCAATTTGTGTAAACACTATTAAGTCATATTGTGTATATTTGCTACAATTTCATTTGAGGGCTGTTTGGAAAATATACAAATACAAAAAAAATATTTTTTTTGTGGCTTAAATTTAAAACATTTTACCTTACAGTATTGTAAGTACTATTTGTAATATCTAACTAAAAGGAGAGCTCCAGGTCACATGACATGGTGTATGAATACATGAAAGTAGATCTTGTAACTTTTCTGTCAGAGAAGAGCCTTCCTATGAAAATGTGACTGTATATACAAACCTTAGCAAGCAAGTGTTGCCAACAGGCTCTTGACATCCTTATGAGCAGCTCGAAGTTACTAGAAGCTGTGACGGCCAACACAAGACAGTTCCGAGACGGGATGAGCAAGGCTGGTTTCACCATTGGCGGGGAGAATCACCCCATCTGTCCTGTCATGCTAGGGGATGCTAAGCTTGCTAATACATTCGCAGACAAAATGCTCGGTCAGTGAACACATTACAATTATTTAATAGGCTAAAAAATATATATATTTAAGCATACCTGTCCAGATTATATGCATCTAATGCTTACTGAATGGTTCATAGATATTTTAACTGTACAAAATCCTTTTCTCAATTTGAAGCAAAGTCAAAGTGAGTAATATGAAATATTACCAAAGCGGAATTGAAGTTTGAGAGTTAAAAAAATAAAATTTTGATGTCAGAATTTTTTTTTTGTGTGTTTCATAGCTATTTTAGATACTAAACATCATTTACTTAATGTTCCGGTCTAAAAAACCGAGATTGATGGCCAGAGGGTTCGTTGTGTTGACCACATGACATAGAAGTTGGCCCTATCTAGGCCAACAGGTGGCGGCCACTCGGTTGGTAGCGGCCATGGAGTTTACTGAATCTTAAACTGCAAAAATGTTTGGCAAATTTAATACAAAGCTGATAAATAATATTATCACAGCATATAACCAGAACAGGTAGTAAGACGCGACACTAAAATAATAAATATTATCACGACATGCAATTTAATTATTTCATAATTATGTAATGCAAACATAAATTATTTGTGAATGTACACACTGTTAACACTGAAAGGTTACAGATTACACTATGGCCATAGCTTATAAGCTGAACCATAGTGGAAATGTGAAAATAAGCTTGCTACATTACATGGTAAATGGAGCTTACATTATGATACAAAATTACAAAAAGGTAATAATAAGTGGGTATTTTAACTTTAAGCTCATGAATATTTAAAAACAAAAATAATAAATTTTGTAAACTTATTTTTGGAATGTTCCTAGTACATAAGTGCAGCTTTTACTAAAGTTAAACGTACATAAGTTAAATACTGCACATGTATGGTAATTTAGATGTATGTTTTGATATTAAGTAATACAACATCTTTCATTTTTATATTTCAGAGAAAGGGATCTATGTAATCGGGTTCAGCTACCCGGTCGTACCCAAAGGGAAGGCAAGAATTCGTGTCCAACTCTCCGCTGCACATTCTTCGAAGGATATTGATAAAGCCATAACTGCTTTTGTTGATATTGGAAAGCAGCTCAGTGTGATTTGATGTTTAAGTGGTTAAATAAACTTACAGGAAACATTTTCAAATAACTGAACAGGTTTTACATGGGGGGGGGGGGNNNGGGGGGGGGATTAAAAAAAGTTAAATCTGAGCTACTTCTTTAGTAACAAAACAAGTAGATATTTTTACCAGTGATAAATGTGTAGACTTTGACCCTTTGTGATGGTTTGACAAAGTGGATTAGGGATGAAGGTTAAATTTAAAGGAGGTGTACTCGCATATGCATGGATGTAGAGTAGAAAATCATTTATTTTCATGTTTTTGTTACATGCTTATGTACTAATTATGCTAATGCATTAGGGATGAGGAAGGTTGAATTTAAAGGAAGTATACCTGCATATGTGTAGAGCTAGAGTGGAAAATAATTAAGAGAAAACCAACCAAAGTACCTTTGACCGGGATTCAAACCCCGATCTCTCCATCATTGGCAGTCCACTGTATTGTATTGCGAGAGTGACAACTTGGAGTTAAGACCATTTGGCCATTGAAGTGGATACTATCACTAAAGTGTGAGAGTAGTTGTTTTTGCTAGTGAAAAGGAACAAACGTCCGAGATATCACGACTTACAGACAAACATTTGTCGACAATAATAAAAGTGACTTCATCACAAGATTTAAAGGCTAACACTAACACCATAGTTGCAAATACAAGCTTTCAAATAGAGGAAAAGTCAAACTTATTGTTTAGTCTTTATTTATTTACATTTTATTATTTTAATACACATTTCATTATTGTTTACTTAACTATGTTTAAAAATGAGGTGGCCCAATGCCTAAATAATCTTATAGTAATGGAAATTGACAAAAATAAAGAAAAATCAATAATAAACTAGTAAGATTAAATTTGATGAAGAAAGCCCACCTAGAGAAAGAGGGAAAATGTGGGAAGAATCCAATGCACAAAGGTGACATCTTCCTTTCTTCTGTCTTCTATAGTAGAAATAGTCACACACACATTAAGTAATATTTCGGGATTGTTGATAAAATTATCATCTTACTGTCGCAACACAATGTATAGGGTGTGGGCGATTTTTGGCGCCCCTAGAAAGATAGTGACCAATAACGAACCCTGTTTTCCCTCCAAGGTTTTTCATTATAAGTGTTTTGAGTGGGGAATTAAGCATGTTACTACTAACCTGTACAACCCTGCCCCTGATCAGGTAGAGAGGTTCAATAGAAATTTGAACATTGCTTGGACCATTTATCATGGCGGTTACCAGCCTCAATTGGACAAGGAGTTGAATTTTTTATCACTTGCTTTTAACTCGGCTATACATGAGTCTACAGGAGCCACGCCATCCTCTTTATTACTTGGTAGAGAATTAAGTAATCCTTTGTTTGTTTGGCAATTTGGGACGTTGACCCTCTGGTTGGGAATTGTGGGAACTCCTCTTATTATGAAAGGTGTAAGCTTGCCTTTCATAATTTGAAGAGATCAAGGTCTAAAGTGGCTGCAGCTTACAACCGAGGTCGTAAGCCTGTCCATGTGTCGTAATTTCCCTTTGAATTCAGCCGCCGACAGGATCTCTGCCAAGCTCACACCAAAATGGGGCGGTCCATGGCGCATCAGATCTTTCTTGACACCTGTGTCTGTTTTGCTTGAGCTTATGGAAGATGAGAGCCAAAACTCGTCGGGCTCACGTAAGTCATTTGAAGAAGGTATCATAATGGTTGTATCTATGTATATAAAGAAAAAAGAGACAATCTTTAATGCTATCTGTAATGTTGTAAATATTTTTGGGGGGTTCTACTAGATCTAGTGGGACAAATTTAGGCTATAGCTTTTGTATTTAAGATTTAGATATCAGTGTAAACGTAAAATGTGATAAGAAAAATAAACGAGTTCTTTTATTGGATTAACAATGGTGTTTAAAATTCAAGCAAATCAAAACATATAAATATTTTGCTTTAATAATGAGTATACAAATGTATATCTATATGTATATAGCAATATAAAAAAAATTGTAATGTGGAGAAACGATTTATCATGCTACAGTGTTATGATATTGACTCAATTAGATTCGAGGTATGTAACTAGATGCTGTGACGTAATAATGATTCAGTTAGAATCAAGTCCTTTTAATGGTTTTGTTCTAATTAGCATGGTGTCTACTCAACTTGACCAATGAAATTCCCGACTTTTTCCCCGATTTCCCCTCATCATTTCCTAAAATTCCCGACTAAAAAGTATGTCACATCCTTCTAATTCCCCCACCTCCCCCCTCGTTTTTCTATTAATCTTTTTTTATAAATAATAATAAGTTTTAAAGTTTAAATAAACATTTTTTTTTTAAATTTGTATTAACATTGTTTATTAGGACTTATAAAATATATTACACAGCTACAAAAAAAACTACAGTTTGAATAAAATTAATATTTACTGTTTTAATGATTATTATATTTCATATTTTGAGTAAAACCACATTTTTTCCAGATTGTAATTTACCAAATTCTCGGATTATTCCCATTTATTCCCGATCATTTCAAATTCCCAGCTAATTCCCGTTTTCCATGATTTTCCCGGATGGTAGACACCCTGAGTTAGGCAAGACTTATATAACTTTTACCTACGGGCACTGATTATAACTTCATATGTAAGGTTCATGACTTTAAAATTTATTGCCCTTTTACATGTGGATATATCGTTTATAATTTCATTGTACGGGAATCAAGGGTGCTGTTGTATATGCTATGGAACTAACTCCTTCCATCCTTTCAATTTGCACCTGCGCTCTGGAACTGGAGCTCAAATTCTTCTTCTGACTGCTGCATTGAGCTGGGAAAGGTATTGACGGACGTGCCTGTGTATACGATGTGGTTCCGGTCACCTACGCCAAAGGAGCAGGAAACCTATGAGCTGTTTCCTCGCCATCGTCTAGTAACTCCCTCCCTGGGTGTCCTTGTATCAAAAGGGTAGGAGAGTTGTAGCTTGTCCTTTACACAAAATAACATCTACAATCAAGTATTTTATAAAGATTTCAAAGCAAGAGAATTAGAACTAATCTATTCTACTAAAATGTAGCAGATATTGACTCACCCTGGGAATTTCCAGGTTTCAATATTTATTTTTTGAAATGGTTGAGAATAATGAATGTAAAGACCGTGATTTAAGATGCACTTGGGCATAAAATATCTAGTGCATGCTCTTTGATCAAGCGCCTCCCGCCTCCCTTATTTATGATCAAGCGTCAGCTGTCGTCTCTGCTATCTACTTTACTCTCCACTACTCTTCCCGCTTCTTTTGTTTTATTTGTGATCTTTTTGTGTCATCAACCCATGGGTTGGGATCTCTACAGGGGGGCAAGGGAAAACAGTGTTAACTTCTCTGGCAAACGCATTAGCTCTACTCTCGATGAATTACAATGTTTTCTCTAATTTGCTATATTTAAAAAACTCAATTCCTGTGCATTCGCCATTTTTTTATTTAAGTTGCTTTAAAACCATCATTTGTAATAATTATTTGAAGATTTGCGACTACCTATTAACACTTTTAAGTACTTATAATTACAGTTTTGCACTAAAATGTCCACCAATAGCTATTAGTTCATCTTTCATCCGTCTTAGCGCTCAAATTCCTGTTCTAGCCATACTACAGAGAGTTGCCATTCTATAACTCGATTATCTATGGTTACCCCATTTTGGTGTCTGTAAACAATATCCTGTGAAAGTTTGTGTTTATTAAACACGGTTTAGATGGAAGTTGTGTAATTTGTTTTATCTTAATAGTTTTTATTTCTATGGAAATCTTTAACTACTGATTCATTTTACTTCGTTACTGCTGTGTTTATTTCCACACAAAAGTTTTATTAAAGTGTGATAGCAAGTAATCTTCCATGGATAAACAAAATGTTGTTTCATTATTCTTGAATGGATTTTTTTTTGTAACTTTTAATACTGTGTGTTACGTAAAGGCAGGGAATCGCCTTTTGCTTTGTTTTGTTTTTATTTACGTGTCAATATACCGGGGAACTGTACTTTCAATGATTTGTGGTTACACAACCCCAAATTTAATAAATGGCTTGTAAAAGGGCCAGACAGGAACAAAGCCAGATGTAGCATATGCTCTTCAGTATTTGACATTGCCATAATGGGGGTGTCTGCTTTAAAAAGTCATGAATGGGAAAAAACAATTTAGTCTTGCGTGTAAAAAAACCCCCTTTTGGAATTCACTATTTTATCGGTGGTACACAACCAGAGCAACCTTCGAGTTCTGCGGCTACTGATTCAGAACCAGTACTACAAGAACAGCAGATAGTAAGCTCCTTCTTAACTGGACAGGAAACTCTAAAGGCTGAAATTATTTGGGCCCTGAAAGTATGAAGCAATCACACTATTCATACAAATCATGCGGAGATATCGGACTATTATGCCTGTTCAAAAAAAGTTTTTTGACAGTGGAATTGCAAAAAGTTTTTCATTGGAAGAAACAAAATGTGCATATATATGTTGTTTTGGCATTGCTCCTTATTTTCAGTCTGCACTCATGGAGAAGTTTAAGAAACAAGATTCATATGTTTTGTTATTCGATGAAAGCCTCAACAGAAAGCTTCAGGAGAAGCAGTTAGACTACCATATTCCCCACTGGGAAGCAGATAAAGTGCAGTCTTGTTACATCCATTCAGATTTCCTGGGCCATGCTACTGCAGTAGGAAGATATGTTCACTTCCTTTGAAAAGCTGAGTTCTGAAATTGGTCTTCTGAAACAATCTCTACTGCAACTATCCATGGATGGTCCAAATATCAATTGGAAATTTTATGACCTGGTGTGTGATCAATTGAAGAGAGACACAAACATGGCAGTAATTCATACCGGCAGTTGTGGGCTTCATATCATTCATGGCTCATAATCATCAACCTGGGATGTGGCGCGAGTTTTATCTAGCCTCTATTACTTATTTAAGGACACACCAGCGAGAAGAGAAGATTACATGAAAGTAACTGATAGAATTGTCTTTCCCAAAAAATGTTGTGCCATAAGATGTGTTGAAAATTCAATTGTTGTAACACGTGCTCTTGAAATGTGGCCTCGTGCAACAAAATATGTGCAGTTAGTTACTGACAAGAAACTTCCCAATCCAAACACCAAATCCTTTACAGTTGTGAAAGAAGCGACCAGTGATGCATTGACTCCTATAAAGCTATTAATATTTCAGTCAATTGCAAAACAAGTAGAACCTTTTAATGACAATGTACCAAACTGATGCGCCAATGCTTCCATTTCTGGAAAGAGACATGTTGAAAATGCTTAGAAACTTAATGGAGAGATTCATTAAAGAAGATGAAATAAATAAAGCAATTACCAGTAACAAACTGGTTAAAGTCGAAGTAGGGAAAAAAGAAAACTAGCTGCCAGTGACCAAAGTAAACTTGGGATTCACTGCAGAAAACAGAGTCAAGAATTGGCTCCACAAAAAAATATTGGTAAAGAAAAGGATGTTCTTCAAGTGCGACTGGAATGTTGTGATTTTCTAATTTTATAGTGAAGTAAACTGAACTAAAGAAAAAGGAAAAAGAAACTACTAAGAGTAAATTTGATGAAGAAAGCTCACCTAGGGAAAGAGGAGAAATGTGGGAAGAATCCAATGCACAAAGGTGACATCTTCTTCCTTTCTTCTGTCTTCTATAGTAGAAATAATCACACACACATTTTAACACTAATAGAATAATATTTCGGCACTGTCGCCTTTATCAAACATAAAGAAGAGAGTACAAATAACACAATAACACAAACAGTAAAGAAAATCTGCCCATTACAGCACTCAATGATGAGAGACCTAGTTGTAAGGATCCTCGAGATATGAATGTGGATACTAACTGCGCAACCAAGTTGGTGTTGGTGCTTAAGATACTAGTGGAGGCAAAAAGACTTCAGGAAACTGAATGTGATGCATTAATTTCATCATATAAAGAATTTATTGCAGAGTTTGTCTTTACTTCTGAATTTCAAAATTTTAAGCCTGGGACAAATTGTTTGAAGTCACTGTTATGTGCTCGTGCAAAGCCTAGAACAAAATATGACAAATTGTGGTGTGTGATGAAAATGGTACTTATTCTATCACATGGTCAAGCAGCAGTCGAGAGAGGTTTTTCTGTAAACAAGCAAATAGAAGTGGAAAATATGCAACAGCGCACACTCATTGCACAGCGAATAATTTGTCAACAAATTGCATCAGTTGGTGGTGTTACTAATGTTGAAATCACCAAAGACATGGTTATCTCAGTTGCTGGTGCACGTCAAAAGTGGCAAAGTTATTTGGAGGCGAATCGAAGAGGGAAAGAAACTGCACAGAAGAATTCAAAAAGTAAAAGTTTCACAGAAGAAATAGATGAACTCAAAGCAAAAGCTTCAGTCTGATGTAGACACTCTTACCAGATCTGCTGAGACTGTCAGAGCAAGCAGAAACAACAGGAAATCTAACAGTTTCAGAAGAACAGTAAGAGAAAAAAACTGCTGCACTGGCTGACATTAACAAGCAGCTATCTAGATAAGTTAAATGAATATATAAACATTTAAATGTTATTTGGCCTGATATTTTTTTGTTTAAAGTGTTTGTTACTTGTTCTGCTGATTCTAGGACCTATAAAAAAAACTGAGACTTTAATTATTGTTAGTACAAACATTCATACATAGACTCCTGTATATGAAATACCGTAAATGAAAACATGTTTAAAATATAAATTCCATACTCACCTTGTGGAATACTGAATCTAGAATGACTGCATTAAGCAATAAACCAAGGAGAGTGAAGCAAATGACAACAAAGTTAGATTACTATTTTTATAGTCTTGTCTGTCATTAAATTTAGAGAAAAGTTAATTGTCTTCTATCTATTTAAAATTTGGTACATTTTATAATTTATTTATCATATTATTTAATATGCTAAGTTACCTGCTTCAGTGACCACATGATCTAAGGCAGCTCTCTTGTGTCAAGACTACACTGCCAATGACCGGAAGATCGGGGTTCGAATCCTTGTTGGGTGTACTGAGGGTTGTTTCAAAATAGTTTCCCACTCTCCCTCCACACAAATGCATGTACGCGTCCTCTAAATTCAACCTTTCTAATCTATAACTCATTAGCATAATTAGTATACATGTGTACAACCAGAATGGGTATTAAGACGCGGTGCCAAGAAAAAAGTTAGTTATGTCCATGCAAATTTTTGTATGTGGCTAATACACAGACATAAAATATATTATTTTAAATGTTCTAATATGCTTGAAAATGTACTCTATATATCCTGAATGGTAGAAAGCTTACCTTGGTTGTTTCCATTATGGTGCAATTCATATGATATTATGTAAGCTTTCATCGTAAACAAAGTATGCACTGCAATCTTTGTGCATTTAAAGTTAAAAAAGTATTTAAAAATCAGCTTCGCAAACTATGTTCTTCGGATACTTTATTTATGGCATACATTTTAAATGTTTACTCACTTATACATTTTAGCTAAAATAGGTGTAATCACATAGCCGGTATATTAAGTGTGATTTTAAAACTATAGGTCCAAATTAGTAAAAATGGAATGAAGGTGATTGAAACAAAGTCTCAACTTGTATTTTAAAATTTATTTATTTACATATTTACAGAGGTAAATATTAATATATATACAGGTTACAAATAAAATATTTTGCCCCATATAATGTTTTAACAACCGGTCTTATGTCCTAAACAGAGATAGAATCAATTTCTCCTATTCGTATCTGGAACTTTCTACAACTGCAAATTTAATGTTTCTGTATTTCCCCTAGGCCATTCTAAAGTATTCTATGAAGATATAATAAATTAAAAATTAAAAACCTTGCTTGATTCATACACTTGCCAAAAATAAGAGAGCAAATATGCTTGAATGGCATATGCCAGCAGAAATGTATTATAACCCCAAAATTCTTTTCAACGCCAAATGGGCGATTTTCATTTTAGAGTGGATATTTTAGATTAGTGTTACATTGAATGTTTTCAAACTATAGCGGTTGTGTTGTAATACAGCTCAATACACAGATACACACTCTCTCCATTTAACCAATTCAAAACTCCTCACTGGTCTGCTTGTGTTAAAACGGTTTTGAAATATGATTAGGTCTTCCAAACCGATGATGTAGAGCAGAGCTGACAGAGCTTATACTATTTAAAGTCAAGCTGATGGCACTATTTTATTAGAGCAAAATTTCCTGTTTTTATAGGAATAATAATAATAAAAATAATATATTTATGTCAGACAATTTAGAGAGTTTTATATAATACAAAGGAATTAAATTCCATTGTCAAAAAAAGTGACTATTGTTAATTCACGCTGTTGATGTTTATGGGGGAGGGGTGAATCAGCGTGATTAGTTTTTCAGTTCACCTTTTCTTCCATGCAAAGGCTTAATAGTTGAAAAACTTTAGGGGTAAAGTCCCAAATTAACAAATATTCTAGATTTTTTTTTTAGTTTAGTTGTGAAATTCCAAGCAATTTTCAAGTACATGGACACCTTGTCGCAGATTTGTCCTGCTCTTATTTTTCAGCAAACATGTGAATCCACAATAATAGTTGACCTCTAAGCCACTGCGAGTGTGCTTGTAAAGGTGGTGGAAGGAACCCAAGTGAGATAATAAGTATAAATAGTTATATCGGCACCTCGGCTGAGCTTGCAAAATATTAACACAATAAGAATGGTAAAAATTATGCAATTACTAGAGCCCCATAAAAATGGTTTAATTTTAGTTAAAATTTCGTTTTTTAAACCTCAATTTTCGGTGTTCTTTCGTGTTTATTCAAAATTACATGTTATCTGAGGTGTTACATACTGAGACAATATATATAAATTTAAAATTTATTATTGAAACCTTATATATTTGCTTTAAAATTCTTTGTCAAGTTTATCTGCGTATTTCACAATTTTGTAGTCTAAAGAAAGCTTATACTACAAGAAAATATTAATCAAATCACAGCATGGTCAAAATTTTTACTTAATTTCATGTTTATTTAAAGATTTTTTTTTTGTAAAAGAAGTGTTATTTCATTTTATAAGAAGATTTCGTGTAACAAGACAATTTAGTTTTATTCACTTTTCAAAACCATTGTAAATCATATCTAAAATCAATAAAAGGGAAGAGTATATGTTGATTCTATCTTTGTATGGTACTTTTCACTTTATCACGTCTCACCATTTTTTACGGGGCTCTAGCAATTACTCATTTAATTTTTATGTGCCCCATACTTAACCAATGGCTGGGCTATTCACATATTTACACTTATGAGATAAGGACGAGAAAGGTATCCACATTTATGTAAAGGAATATTGGAAAACCATTAAAAAAAAATTATTCCAAACCGACCTTTATTGCAGCTTTTCTTTAAGAATGACGAGTTTTATGTTTGTTATATTGAATACATATATTAAAAAACAATCCTAAGTGCTGCTATACAATAACACACACAAGTTTATGTTGTTTTTAAATACTGTGTAGAGTGTTTAAGGTATGGTTTGTGTCTCTGTGTAAATGTAGTATAAAAGAAATCATTCCTCTCATGTTAAGACTGTCATTCTAGGCAATGCTTTTTGTTAACAATAATAAACCAAACCTCTCACTTTTGTTTAAATGTTTAAGTGCAGAGTCAAGTGTTTAAATTCCATGACTACTCCTTATTTATTATTAAGTTCCCTGCCATTTCCCTGATATAAAACAAACTGACTCCTCCATGTTTTTCTTGTTTGTAGCCAAATACACCAGGTGGGGATTAAAACCCTGACCTTCCAAAAATTGGCAATTCAGTATATTGTGAGAGCAATGTCTTGGCCTACACAGCCACTGAAGCTGTTATTTAATTAATTTGTATGTGCATTGCCCTGATGGGTATCAAAACATGGGGCAAATTTTTTTTTATAAAACTATTGACACTTTTACTCTAATATGAGTTGGTTTATAAATGAAGATTGTTTTTTATCTTAAAAAATGTAGTTAGATTTTTGAAGTTAGATGATAAATGATAATATAGGACATGATTATGCACATGAACTCGGATAGGTCATGGTGTTGAATCAGAAATTAAAACAAATAATAGAACAATTTTATTTATTTAAGCTAGGCCTGTGTATTACAACTTATGCGAAAATTTGGTGTTTATTATTAGGGTTGAGTCGAGTCCACTTTTTTACGAATCCAAATCTTAGAAGACATAGTAAAACATTAAAAGGATTTTTTGAAAATCTTTGTTTTTGAATTTGTTCAAATTGATTTTTAGGTTGTTATAAAAAGTAAAAATAGTAACCAAATTTTAGTTGTATCTTTTCTAGTTAAGGGGTGAATTAATTTTTCGGGGACAGGTTCAATATGACCAATAATTATGTTGGAATAAACTCACCATAAGTATCATTATAGATCTAAATTTGATCTTAAACAACTAAAAAAAATATTTGAATCTCCTTAAGGATTCAAATAGTTTGAATGGCTCCTTTCCATTTAATTTGTTAAAAGATAAAACATTAATTAAGGTCCATACACAACTCAAAGATGTGGGCCTCATTGTGATACTTGAAGCGTGCATCATATTTATTAGGGTTGTGCAAAATCAACTTTTTCAATTCAAAGCAAACCCAAATAATATGAAACATTTTCAAAGGCAGACAGAATAATTTCTTTGGGTTGCTTTATGGTTAAAAAAATATATTGTGCTTAATTTTTTCATATAAATATTAATTTGCAATGTTCCCTAAGTTCACCCCGAAAAGTAACAACCTTACACAGCTTCGTAATTATTGTAAAAGCCAATTTTTTTTAAAAAAAAGCTTATCACATCCCTAATTATTACCACACCCAACATGTTAATAAGTTCAACAATCTCACAAGGCAAGTCACATTAAAATCACATGAATCTATAATAACACATCCTTCTTTTCGATATAAATATTAATAAACCTTTAAACATTGATGTCGAAACTTATACACTGCAAATAGACATTTATTTTTAACATTGAGCAAATAGGATTTTTTTCTCAAGGCGATTTAAAATGTTCTTATATTGTTGTCAAAACTAGACTAAAAATCCCAAGGAAATAAAATGTAGCTTAATGAAGTCAGAAATTAAAACAAAACCACAATCAAGTATTGCTTAATGTAAATACCCGATCAAAATTACACACATTAAAATTAACATTAACTATTTACTATTATATATATATATATTAATAAAACACACAAAAAATTGCTTTTACTGATTAACATTACGTGATATGAAAAAAGACTAAGATTCTCCCAAAATTGAGTTTTGTTTCAGTTGGCAAAATAAATTTTATAATTAGTTGTATTCAAATATAAACAAATAAGTAGAACCTTAAGGTAATAATTTTAGATAATTATAAATCAAAAGGATATGAACCCATTTTAGGTTCACTTGCCTTGACATTCTTGTAGAGCGCAGAATATTTAAATAAATACATTCATAATTGAGAGATTTCGAAGAAAACAAAGTGGAGGGTAGAAAGGGACCAAGAAGATGACCTTGAACAAGGAAAGCTGAAGTAGGCTGCTGACAGGACATGGAGGAGGAATCAATTTAGATAAGACAATGGATCTGTCAAAAGACAGAACATTTACTAACCCTTTTGCTGCTAAATTAGGAAAGTACCTGTACACACACGTCTGTGCTGAGTTAAGCAAAAGATTACTGCAGTTAAAAGATTAACTTTCACCTATTTTTACAATTATTAACCCTCCTTCTCCTAAGCCAATGTAACTGTTGAAATTATACTTATAAAAATAACTGAAAGAATTAATAAATAGCTCCTAAACCACTAATTTGAACAAAACAACAAAAAGAAAACACGACCAAAGATGCATTAAATAGTAAACAGTTGCGTGATCGGCAATGAATATTGATCCATCAGTTCGACGAGAAATGTATACAAGAACACAGTACATACCTCATAATAGTTCCAAAGTAAAGCCAATAGATAGTGTTAGCAGTAAAGAAAATTAGAAAGCCGTACTTTATAAATGTATTTAACAATGGTGAATGAAATTCGAAAACGTCTATAGCGTGGGCAACGCAAATTACTGTGAACGTTTATAAACGGCTATAGCAGAGACAGCATTAACAAAATCAACACGACCATGCGTAAATAAAGTGGTTGGGACTGTTTTTTATTTTTTGGTCGTAATGTACTGCAACTAACATTCAAATACAAGTCACAACCTAGTACAGTGAAGCAATAAAACAAAAGAAACACAAAGCGCATATCCACAAATTTCGTGGACAGCTCAGTGGTAGAGCATTGGAGCACTAAGCCATAGGCCCTGGGTTTGATTTCTGTGTCCAGCAGTCATTTTTTGCTATCGACGGTACAAGGGGGGACGCGTCCTCCATGTAGCTACACAGCTGTAATCAACCACTTATTAATCTTCATCAGGTAGACTGTGGCAGTTAAAGCTTCAAGATAATATTATACATGTGCTCTACAAGATTTTCAAATACAATGAAATCAAATCCTTTTGATTCCCAATAATTTCCAATTTTTGAAAAACAAAGCATGTCATTAAAAAATAGTCTTAAACTAATATTTGTATGCAAGTTATTTTAATTAGTATGTAACAAAATAGATAAAATACACAACAAAATTATAACAGTTGAAAAAATAAAATTTTGGCAAGTCTTTTTTGTAAAAATGTAGAAAAAATGAATCCTCGTTATATTTGTTTACAAACTGGACAGTTCATTCAGCCATGTTTATGTTTAAAATTTATTATTATTGTAAATATGTTTATTAAAACTGTTTATTTGGACCTTTTAGTAAATAAATGCATAATATTGGGAGTTACAAAATGTTAATGTGACAAGTGATATTTAACTTGCCAATATTTGAAAGATTTTGATAGCTAAGATTATATTATAATAAAATACAATTTTTCAAAATATTTAGCCATCACCTAAGTAGCACAAAATATAATATACATACAGTAAAAACTTGTTGATCCAGAATTTAAAAAATATATATCTAAAACCAAACAATATTCAAAACAACAAATGTTACAACTAGAGAAATTGATTGAAAGATGTAACTCTAAGTAAAAGTAAAAATATTAAGGACTGTAATACATTTTAAAATAATTATGTAACGAAAAATTTACCATATAGTTTTTTTTCCCCACCATATCTTCCTACCCAGACAAAATATCTGCATTTAACTACAAAAATAGGATTAGGATGAGGAAAGTGGAACTTTGGGGGGAACGAACATTCCATTTACCCTGAAAGGTAGCAGTCTTACCTTGATTGTTTACACTATGGTGTAGCTTATAGGATAAGGCCATAGTGTAATAGGACTGTGTAATACTTAGACCAGTGGTTTCCAACCTTTTGCAGGGCTTGAGTCCAGTTTTTATCTTTTAAGGCCACCCTACAAGTGCTTATGTCCTAGTTTTTAAGTTATTAGTTTTACAATCTTACCACCCATCTGAGCTATAAACATTTAATTTCACTCGTGAGGTATGTGTTGGTTAAAGGAAATGTACCTTTATTTGCGTGGAGGGAGGAAGGTGGAAACCGTTTAGGAAATATCACCCTCAATACCCCAGGTTGGAATTTGAATTTTGACTTCATCACCAACAAACCATACGAGGGGTAGTTAATCCCACATGAATGATTTAACTATCATAAATTGACTAAAAATAATGCAACTAAGATGTCTCTAAAGAGAATCAATGCGTGCAGTGGGTGTTTTGCAAGTTATCATAGCAGCGCCAATCACCTAAACACAAGACTAAGTCAACAAGCAACTGTCTAGAGTTAAGTAACCAAAAGGAACCTAAACAGCTGCCTAACTTAACTGTTTGTATTATCTCAAATGCTTACATTTATTTTTGAATTTTGAAGTGTAATCACTTTAAAAAGTAAACATAGAGCTATAGCCTCAAAAAGCATGACAACCCCGACAGGAAAATGCTGCGACCCACAGTTTGGAAATCACTGACTTAAAGAGTTGTCATGATTCCTATCTATCTTAAGCTATAATTTTTTAATTTTAGATTCTGATTCCTTGAAAATTACAATTTAAATATTATTTGATTCATTTGACCTCATATTAAAATATGTTATTTATGTTTTGTACTGTAATGTAATAAAAAAAATAGCGACGTTTGATTTGCCCTACATCACTAGAACCAAATTTCTGGAAATAAAAAAATATAAAAACTCGTGTTTTACAAAATGTTCAAGCTATACGCATGTATGATAATTTACTTTAAAAGGGTAAGGATGAGGAAGGAAGTGTTTTAAAGTTAATTTACCAGCATTTTCGTGGAAGGAGATTGGGAAACCATTTAGAAAAAAAAAACCTAGGTAGACCCAACCAAGACTCAACCTCAAGCTCCCTGCCATCATTAGTCTAAATCAAGAGTGACGTCATAAAACATTCAGTCACCGAAGTGGGTAAAAAAGCAAACAAAAAAACCATTAACTGTCACAATGAAAAATTACCAAATTCTAAATATTGTGGTTTCATTAGATTACCAGAACTTTCACTCTCTTGATCGAGATCCTTTCAATACCAAATCAAAGATAACGAGGAATCGCGTTTTACTACTCGAGTAAACCTGTTACTTTTCAGGATAAGCAGAGTGTACCTCAGTTGTATGAAGAATGAGAGTAATTTAGGGAAAAAAACTCTTAGAACAACTGCCTATCACCGTCAAACAAGAAGATATACGTTTTATTAAATTTTCAAAGATAGTTGAAGGATGAAAATACAAATCACTAACACCAAATTTTCAATTCCATACTAATTAAATATTATTAAATTAGAAGGCATAACCAGCACACTTATCTTAGCAATACTGGAGTAAAAATGGTTTAGATAAAACACTAAAAAAAACACAGTCTGACACCTTAGCTCAGTCAGTACATGTCTGCCTACTGAACCAAGGGTCCCAGGTTTGATTCCTAGCATGTTTGAAAAATTTATCATTGGTGAAATTTGGGTTTAGCCTTTCACAGTGGTAAATTAACAGCTGGGGACTGGATGTTGTGCCTGTCCTAGTCTTTAAGTTGGATTATAAGTCACGACAGGCTGGTGGTGGAAAAAATATGGCTTGAATAAAAAGTTAAGTGTGCTGGCTATCCCTCCTAATTTAAACCATGATTTAGCCTAGTGCTCTATTCCAAATAATATTATTAAATTGTAATTTCAAAACTGACACAATTCAATTGATAGCAACGAGAAAAACTGGATGAATGAGATCTGGATTGTCGGGTTTTTACTGTACTTCTATAATTATTGTGATAAAGTATTGTAATTTTTAGTTTAAAAAAAATCCTTTTTGATGCTATTTGAAGATTCCACCAGGCAAGATTGTGGCCAAAGGTTTATTTACCCATGTTTTTGAGAATATAGAAATTTTAATAAACACATAAATTAACAATCTGTAGATTTGATCATATAGCTGTGATAAAGTTTGTAAAAGTATGTACAAAATTCTAGTTAGTAAGATTATCTACTTTACTCTTTGGGGTATACTTTTATATAAGTTAAACTAGGTTAAATAAACTTTAAAATGCATTCTAAAATTGGGATTTGATTAGAGGTATGCAAGTACTCTGAAATTCGACTTCGAGTTTAGTTTTAATAGCTGCTCGAACTACACTCAAAGATATTTACAAAACCCAAAAAATTTGAGTAATCAGAATTTTCTATCGTTTCCTCAAAAATTCCTAGTATAATTCATTTTATTCAATTTTAAGATATAATTTTATAGCAAATAGATTCCCTCAATATTTACTTTTGTCTAATCCAAAAAAAATTGTATATTTAAATTTATTAAAAATTCAAATTTGTGTGAATATATGAATTAAAATAAATAAATATATATGTTCATACTTATTTATGGTTTATGCATGGATGTATTACATAAATTCAACTTGAAATATTTCTTGTAAGAATATTGATTGATACAACTCAAACTAAAAAAAAAAAAAAAA